>JARYHS010013630.1:367612703-367698842 GCA_031002005.1 Vandiemenella viatica
AGTATCTGGCAACACGATGATTGCGGAAACCACAAAATCTTTTACAACTGAGTAACCATTTTAAAACATATTTTCTCATGAGAAAAGTAACTTTTTTTTCTTAACAACGCCTTGGCCTCCAGATTATATGATAGCAAAAATTTCGAATTCGAGGAATAATGTAAATTCAGAATAGAGACCTATGCGACATTACCCCTGAGCTACACATGGTCATATTAGCAAACATTGTACCCAAACGTCGGCCGCTTGCAAACATTGTGGAGAAACTAGCCACAAGAAAGAAGGCTGTAGCAAGTCCTTACAGTCAGCTGTTTGTATCCCATGCAGGAAACGGGGAAAATCGTGCAAACAAATCTGGCAAAGATTGTCCGAACATACCAACTGTTTCTTCAAAGATTGATAAACAGAACAGATTATGGACAGTAGAAGGAACTCCAAGAGGATGGATAAACCATACAAAGATCAATTATTGAGTATCATTATCAACCTAATAGAAGAAACAGTAGGGAAAGGAAAGAGGAATAAAACAAGAAACACGCCATCGAGGAAGAGGAGGAACGCAGAGAGGGCTGCAAGATACAGGGAGAAAATATTGCAAGAAGGGAAGGAAACAGCAAACAGCGTAAGCACGCAGACAGATGAATCTATCCTCCAACACTCAGAGATTACTTCTACCATCTGTGATATTTCTCCAGACCTCAACCAAAACGAGCTGGACTTGGGTGGGTAGGACCAGTTCCAATGACATCCAACTACTGCAAAATTAGTGGCGCCTCCAAAAACCGAGCGAACGAAAAACCAAGACACGCTGCTATAGCTCCAGACCATATCTACCAAAAGTTTGAAAACAATCTGCAGCTTGCTAGACTAGAGGAAACACAAAATCTCACTATGGCGTTACGCCACCTAACCAGAATAGCACATCCAAATGGCAAAAAACATCACATTTCCGCAACCAGAGGCAATTGATCGTATTCAACTTAAAATAAACAATATACCTACTAATTCAGCCCAGTTACTCACTATAGTCAAAGCAAGTATTGACAGACGGAACGAAATCTTTGATCCAGATCAAATTTATCGTCATTTTGTGATGACTCATGGAAGAATAATGCTTGACTCGAGTCAGGCCGTGGCCACAGTGCAATATCCATACTCGGCATCCATGAGTAGGGGTGCAGAGAGAATTAAGATCGCACAGTTAAACTGCAGGAGAACCAGTCTGGTTTTGCATGAAGTGAGTAAACTGGCTGAGGAAATGCAAATAGATATCCTCTGTCTTCAAGAGCCCCATTCCAGGGAAGGGAAAATCTCACACATGCCAGTGACGTCTCAGATAATCTCGACAGGGAAAAAACCAATGAGTGCCATCATAGTCTTCAATAAGCAAATCACAGTCACAAAAATAACACAATTCTGCGATGAACATACGGTGTGTGTGGAGTTAGGTACGCAATGGGGAAACGTAGTCCTCGTTAACATGTACTTCCAATACAGAGACGAAATTGATCCCTATCTTTGCAAGATTAGGGAAATATGTACAGCCATAGGCGACAGCCCTACGGTGATAGTTGCCGATGCAAATGCCAAATCTGCACTCTGGCACAGCGGTCGTACAGACGCACGAGGAGAAAAGTTACTTGAGCTGATTGGAGAATTACAGCTGTATGTCAAAAACGAGCCAAACAATCCATACACGTTCAGTGACCGAGCAGGTGCCAAATCGAACATAGATATAACTTTAGCAAATCGAAGAGCAGGAAACCTAGTAAGCGGGTGGAAGGTGATTGAGAACCAAACCACCAGTGATCACAATCTAATTATGTTCGAACTGGGAAGACTGCGAGGACGGTGCGCGCGAAGGCGCCTGTACCAATATTCAACGGCTATATGACATCAGCAAAGCCAACTGGCCAAGGTTGAGGAGTTGCTTTATTCCCCCCCAAGTCGAAGATAAAGATTTTGATGTGGACAAGGCTGCGGAAGAAACAATTCGAGCAATCCAGGACGCAATGAGAACTGCAATTCCACTAAAGAAAAACACGGGAGTAAAAGACAAACCATGGACAGAAAGATTGCAGAAACTACGAATCACAATGAGGAAGGCAAGAAAAGCATATCACGTTGCCTCATTACAGAAGAGAGACAGACTCTTCTAGATAGATATAGGAACAAAAAGCAAGAGTTCAAGGATCTGTTGCTGAAGACAAAGCAAAAAAGCTGGGAAGCCTTCGTTAGACAAAATATGAGATCAGGCCCATGGGGCATCCCCTACAAGATTGCCGCTGGCAAAATTAGGCCACCTACAACCTTGTCTACTGTAAGAAAACTGGATGGATCTATGACCACCAACTGGATGGAAACTGCACGGGAGTTACTTGCCGTGCTACTTCCAGATGACAATACAGAAAACGAGACAGATCGGCAAAGTGAACTGCGTCAAAAAATGTGGGATCCCTACGAGAGTGAACATCAAAATGCGTCATATCAGATGAAGAGATAGTAGAGGCAATATTTTCCCTTCCAAAAAGAAAAGCACCTGGACCTGATGGGATACCAGCAGAGGTCCTCCAGGAGCTGGTCATCCAACTGGTTCCAACCTTAAATAAACTTTTTAACGAATGCCTGGTACAGGGAAAAAATACCAAATGCATGGAAAACGAGTGACGTGATTATCATAGCGAAAGGTGGAGGCAAAGACCCACAACTTCCAAAATCCTACCGTCCAATCTGCTTACTCAATGTTCTAGGGAAAGTACAAGAAAAGATACTTTGCAAGAAACTAAAGGAACATAGATTAAAACATGGGATGAACCCAAATCAGTATGGGTTCAGAGCAGGCAAGTCAACAGAGGACGCCATCAACCGCTTAATGGAAATAGCTCAAAACTCTTCCAAAAATTATGTGGTGGGAGTATTTGTGGATATCGCCGGCGCATTCGACAATCTCTGGTGGCCCGCGCTGTTCGAACGCTTAAGAAACATCAACTGTCCAAAAAACCTTATATACCAGTTTTAGAGATTATTGTAGAAATAGATATGCCAAATTGCGGTGCCCCAACAAGTACATAGAGAAAAGACTGACGAAAGGTTGCCCGCAGGGATCAGTGTGTGGACCAATTTTCTGGGACATTGGTTTGGAACCGGTCATGGAAATATTGCAACAAATGTCAGAACTGCTGGGTGTGGTGGCATTCGCCGATGATCTCGCACTTCTGATAGACGCGGACACCAGGCAGGAACTCGAAACAAAATGCAAAGCAGTATTGGATTGCCTGAGTAAGTGGTGTGAAGCAGTTAAGTTAAACCTAGCCCCACAAAAGACGACCTACATGCTCTTAAAAGGAACACTCAAACGAAATCCGGTAATTAGGATCCAGGGAAAAACAATAAAGAGAAAAGCAGTAGTCCGCTACCTTGGTGTAAACCTGGAGGAACAATTGAAATTTGCGTCTCACATGGAGGAAGTATGTGGAAGAGCAGCACTGGTAATGCACAAATTGATAAGCATTGGCGAACGACGGTTTAATCTGCCTCCGCTCGTCATAAGAAGATATCACGATGCAATACTGACCTCCATTACTGGATACGCTGCAAGCACGTGGGCCAAGCACCTAAGAAAGGTCAAACCAAAGGAGCTGCTTCGCCGTACGCAGCGAGGAATTCTGCTCCGACTAACTGGGGCCTACAGAACAACGGCCACAGATGCCCTAACGGTTATACTCGGTATCTGGCCCCTGGACCTGGAAGTAAGGAAGCGAGGAGCGCTATACTGGATTAAAAAAGGAAGGTATGACCAAGCTGCTGAAATAATTGAAAGGCCTGTTGAAACCAAAAAAGATATTTGGGATGCGCTGATGGATGAATGGCAGCAAACATGGAATAACAGCAACACGGGCAGAAGGACCTTCGACATGCTTCCTTGCGTGAAAGAGAGAATGAACATGACTCACCTACAACCATCTCCAGGGCTCATACACTACATATCTGGCCATGGTCCTTACAACAGTTTCTTAGAACAGAGAGGCCTCAAAGAAACAAACAGGTGCGACTGTGGTGAAGTAAGTACTCCCGAGCACGTGGTTTGGGAGTGCAAACAAACTGAAGAATCAAGAGCATATCTCCAAATACAACTTCAGAACAGAAGAATATACGATATACTGCGTGATACCGAGCTCTGGCACTTGCTGGATGAAGCTGCTAATCTAGCGTCGCAGCGCGAGAAGGCGAGATTTGTTGAATTGAAACAGGCAGAGCGTAGGGGACGCCGCGAGCAACCGGCATCAGAAGCAGAAAGAAGGACAGGAGAGGAAGAAACTCAAGAGTAAAGAACAACCCAAATTTGACTACAAGCACTAAGGCGGTGCCTGCACCAGGAAGACGGCAAAGACTCAATTCATCGTAGTGCCTCTGGAAGCCAGAGGCACCTTCTCCAGGGCTCAGGGGGTGGCCTGCTCTGATTCCAGGAGAGAACTCCTGATGGGGGAGCAGGTGGCTCCAGGGACAAACCGGAGAAGAACGAGACCACTACCTGGAACGTGAAGCTGGCTGACGACACTTTGTGGTCGGCATGTCAGCAGTCGCCCCGCTGCATCAGCAGAGACAGCTAGCGGCCAGATGTCGACGCAGGCCAGCAGTGGTAAAAGAAGAACGTATACAAATAGACAGTTTATTAATTAGAAGTATGAAAATACAAAGACAAATGCTGATATTGGTGAAGATTGTAGATTAATTAGTAGATTAGTTGGTAGATTAAGTGGTATATTAATTATTAGAATAATTAGTAGATTTACTATTAGAATACTTAAATCCATTAAATCCTTAAAAATAATTATCCAGATATATTATTAACAAAAAATAAAGTAAATTGTTTTAAGAATAAAACTGTAGAAACTAAGGGCCTACTTTAGGTAACAAGGTAGTAGGCTATGTAAAATCAGGAAATAAAATAAAATAAAATAAAAAATAAATAAAATAAAAAATACAACATTTAATAATCATTATCTCTGTGCCCATTAGGTAATTCTGAACTCAAAGCCTCCCTTGTATAGATATAATGAAAGCACAAGTTCACTCCACGAGCCGTTTACGCCAGAAATTCGGGAACTTGATGGAGCGGAAAGGCACACCATAACATTTCTTTTCTTCAATTACGAAGACGTGGCTTCTTCATTACCAAAGTTCCGCAGCTGGCAGTGTTCTTGGCGTTATTTCATTAGGCCAGGAGGGCTTCTCGGCTCGTATTCCTCGGAATTTCAGGGTCGCCTGCCAATTTGTGCCGGGGCTGTTGGTGTGGCCCGGAAGAAGTTAACCTGCTAGCCGGCTTCCCGCGGTTTAATCAATTAGCGAACCCGCCAGCCGCCGCGCTGTCGAAGCGACGGAGAAGCAACATCTCGTTTAATCAAATAATTCGTCATCTTCAGCCGATCCAACCCGCACTGACGCAATTTCGCGGTCGACAAAGTAGACCTGACAATAGCTGAAGCGAAAAATCTGGTTAGGTGATATCCCTTTATTTATTTTTATAATGGTCAAGAAGATAAATTCGAATGCTGTCAAAGTGCCATACTCGGGGAAGGATTCATGTGAGGGATATGTTTACCGATACCTATTGCGAACAACGCGAACAAATTGTTGTTGTCAACATCAGATCTCGATAGGCAGCCGTAAGAACCAGCTTCCATGCGTTTTTCGTCAAAAGAATTTTCATCATGACCCCCCTCCTTCCAACCACAATCTTATTATTAATAAGGTATATGCCTACTTTTCAGTACTGACAATTGCATCTCAGAGGAAGCTCACTATACATGTGATGTTAGAATAAAGGGTTTCAGCTCTAAGAGGCGGTGAAGGAGGCATAGTACTTGTGACGGTGTAGATCTAGGGTATCGTGCACACGGGCGGCGAAGTTACCTCGCACCCCCCACACACACACACCTGAAAAGACTTGGCCCCCCTCAGTTTCGAAACATCTAACTTCTACATTAAATCAATTGCTTTTGTGTACGAGAAAGATACGCAGTAGTTAATGTGTAATTTTTCCAATGAATATGTAGTGTTTTGATCGATAACAATGGTTTGAATGATCAGTAATTTGATTAAAAGCAGTACAGTGTCTGGAATTTTAATTAAAAATCTGTAATTAAGAGTATCGTATAAGCTATAACATTTTGAATGAGATTTTGACTATTTATAGTTGTTTAATTTTGTTAAGTTGATGTTGAAATGCTTCTTAATTTCATTTTAAAATGTTTCTCTATGACTTCAAGTAATTTTGTATAATTTTTAAATGTTTTTGTGCAATTTTCAGCGCTCCAGAAGCGTCGGGTGGCGCTTTAAAGGTTCTCTTAAACTTTCTACGACTGCTATTTATCCTATGGGCTACAGTAGTAGAGCAAGCTCGCTCCGAACAGTGCAGATGGAACGTTACATCATTTGTTATTTTATTGTGCATTAGATCTTTGGAAAGTAGCGTAATGAATGAATGGTAACGTCTGGCCTCGCATTCGGAAGGACGCGGGTTCGAATCCCCGTCCAGCCATCCAGATTTGGGTTTTCCATAGTTTCCCCAAATCACTCCAGGCGAATGCCGCTATGCTTCCTTCAAAAGGCCATAGCCGAATTCCTTCCCATTCCTTCTCCCCATTTCTTTCCCACCTCTAATGACCTCTACGTCGACGAGGCGTAAAGCCACAAGTAAAAAAAAATAATCAGCGTCATTTACTATTGTCATGATCTGTTCTGCGACAGCTGTTGGTGCGTGTTGAGTTCGAGCCCCAGGCTGTGCCTTGCCTCTCCTGATCGACCCTACTTCCGCAAGGCAGGCAATTAGCTTCAACATTGCAAATGACGTTCAATGATCGTATTCGCGAAAGTACTGCACAATGCTTTACTCACTCGAGTCCACGGGCATTGTGGGAAAGGGGTCGGAAGGGGAGCAGGAAGTTAACGTGGCTTGACATGGATGATGGATCGAAACCTGTTCACTACCAGGTCACAGAACACGAGGTTATTTGCAACGCTTGAAACGGACACAAAAAATCAGATTCAAACATGTGCGTAATAAAAAATAATTCTTCTTGAACGCAGAATCACAATGGCGTGGAGGCATAAGTAACTATTTCTTACGTTTTCACGACTAAATGCTAAACCAATAATTATTAAATTTGACAATAAGGATATAAGGTTTTTTTCGGGATAAATAATATTTTTTCATGGAATTTTGAAAACCCGCCGATTGGTGACAGACAGACGGATATTGTAATGTGTTATCAGTGGCTCACGCATTGTTTCTCTCGTAATCAGTTTGTATAATATCTGTTCTACATTTAATGAACAGACAAAACTTATTATATAGGAGAGACGTGGTCTTGCATTGCACTGAACTATTATTATATGTTTATATGTAGCTAGCTCAACCGGTTTCCAACCCCTAAACAATTTATACTTTAGCACACAGGTCATAAAAACAAAAATGATGTGTACAAAAAAAATATTGACATAAAATGTCCCCCGAAAGTGACATAATTTTAAACAACAAACAAAAATCTGTGGGAGGAACTGAGCTAGGTAGTCTTCACAGTTAACCCCAGTGTGCTGCTATTTTTAAACATGTTGCAAATTGTTTTACTTGATGAAACAGGTTCAGTGGTAAGTAGAATGGTGTGGTGATTGCTATCCTGTAATATTATCCTTACTCCGTGTTTTTTGGGACATCTGTTACGTAAGTTACAGGTTTCTGTATTCAATTCTAGCGATGAAATTCTAAGTCCTCGCATACGAAGTCACGGGTAGCACCTAGTTTACCATAGTTTAAATTTATAAGAACACATTTCAGGAGGTAATTCAACAGTTATTCAACCCCACAGGGGAAATAAAAAAAATAAACATCACCAATCGAGGTATTACCTATGTAGCTGTCTATGCAGATGAAAGTAAATGTACTGTTTCGTTGGGCAATAGCTCAAAAGTGTTTCATTAATAAAGGAAGTTTCTGAATATTCAAAATGAGCATGTTAACGATTGCTAAATAGGAATCCTATGTTGTGTCAAAAATGTAGCAGCCTTTTAAGAGATATACCTTGTGTCTTCATTTGCTTAAATAAGAAAAAAGCTCCTAGTAACCTAGAGAACAGAATTTTTATGCAAGAGCATTGACACTTCTCTGAAATTATGACCTTTCTATTTAGTACTGATGCCTCAACGAGAATGATTTTTCGTTGTAATCGACCAGTAGTATCATTCTGAAATGACCTTGTTCGTAGTCAAAAAACTCTACACTGACATCTGTATCAACACCTCAAGAACCGATTAGACGCTATGTTATAAATCAAGCAGCCATAATCCAAACTTGTGTTTGTAATGGATCGTTTATACTTTGTGATCCGCTAATAGCTGTTTGAAATCCACTTAATACCTTATCGAATTTTCCAAACATTAACAACATTTGGAGGTCCGCTTTAAATTAATTATTAGGATATAAATCCAAGGATTTGCTGCATGTCCGGAGTGCAAATTTGCATGGTACCATAATATGATAATATGACAAAACTCTAAGCTGTCTTCGTCCATGCGAACAAGCAACCTATTCTTTGTGATTACCAAATTTTAGGGAGAACATGCGATGACAGTGATTATCGTACAGTTAACTATATGCTTAACGATCCCGGTACGAGTAACAGAATGGAGGCTATGCACCTTACAGAATCTCAAAGCTCTACGTTGTTCGTATGCAGAGAGTGCATATAATTCTATAGACCAGGTATGGGCAACCTTTGCTTAGCTAAGGGCGAAATTTCGGGACTTAATGAGGCCGCGGGCCGTAGGTAAGAAATAAGTATGTGGTAGTAAATAAAAAGGCGATAAAAATTCACACATTTTTATATTTATTAGAATTAAAATAGCATAATCAAACAAACAAAAAGCAAATTAACAAAAACAGATAGAAAAATCAAATGAAAATAAATGAGAGACTTGAGTTTGAAGCTTATTTGAAATTTCTGAATCTCTCGCGGGCCGGATTGAAGCTGGTGGAGGGCCGGATCCGGCCCGGGGGCCGGGGGTTGCCCATATATGCTATAGACGCTCTGCACACTGTCCACAATGTAAGGACATTATCGCATTACAAGAAAAATATTTTTAATTATGACATACTTTAAAAAAAGTAACAAATGTCAAATTGTGCTTCTAGATGAAGCAGGTTCACAATTACTTTTAACCGTCTCTCAGTATTAAGGGCATGTACGAAGGCTTTGAGATTAAAGTGTTCATGTTTTAGAAACCCATACCGAGGTGATGTGATAGACCTATTAATGGTAAGCATGTTTTGAACAACTAAGCATCGTTAGAGAAAAGTTAAGGAAGGAGGCTGCGTATCTGAACTGTGAGACAATATATGTATTTATTTTCGCACTGTAAGTATTTTATAAAAATCCCAAAAACCTTGCATGTATTAAAGAAATTGATAAAAAAATTTGTAAATTTATGTAAAAGCCTGAAATTTTGTAAAAATTGAAAAAAATGTGAAATTTGTACAAATCTTACAGAAAATACGTATGTTCCCCAGCACTGTGTAGGCATTAAGTCTCGTTTCTGAGACTGACAGAAGGAATCATTCCGGCATGCAAGTAAACTTTGATTATATACCACCTGAAATTAATCAAGATATTGAGTAGACCGGTACTGTGATTTTAAATCCACCTCATCACAGTGCATATTGAGAATGTGTATACATTGTTTATAGTTAATTGTCGGTCAGATTGGAAATTTAAACTTGATTACCCGTTTGATGTCTTCTGAAAGAGTATGCCTGGTTGAGCTGGCACTGCATTTCCCTCCATTGACATTCATCCGCTCAACACCCCACATACAACAAACACTTGTACGCAGAGAAGAAAAGCAACTAACTGTCCTACCTCTATTAAACATTTTTGCTAGACCTTCCACGAGGGGTCTAACTAAACTATGGGATTATTACCACACAAGTACGAAGTATATATAACGGATGAATGTATGAAGAATTAAAAAACACATATATGTATCAATAGAGGTGAAATATGTCACTTATCCGTTTTGGTGTAAATATACAGTGCACTGTACATAATTCATATATACTGTTGAGCCAAAACATTATTACCACCTGCTTAGTAGCGTGTCCACTATTGCAGAAACGGTTCGGCGTAGCATGAATGTCCTTGGTAGGTTTCCGGAGGTACCTGGCACCACGTCACGCAATTCTCTGAAATTACGGCTGGTATTTGTGAGCGCGGAACTGGCTCCCGATAACGTCCCAGATGTGTTTTATCGCGTTGACACCAAGCGAATTGGTTGGCCAAGACAACATGAGTTTACTATCATGTTCCTCAAACCACTGCAGCACGATTCTGACCTTGTGACATGGACAGTTATCTTGTTGGAAGAGATGAATAGCTCGAAGGGATGCAGATGGTCCGCAATAATCGCGTAGTGCTGCAGTGAGCATCTGTGGATTGTGGCTGAATGACGATTGATTACGTCACGAACAGCCGACCAACCTCTGCGTTTTCGAGATGATCGTTCCCGGGCGCCTGGCCACTTCGATCTGCCTGTCATTTGTCAAAGTCACTTATGTCAGTGGATTTCTTCATTTCCCACACGAATCGCCGCTAGAATGACTCCTCCCCCTCTCCCCCATAACTCTTTGCTCCACCTATGTACTTCCTTTACCACATGACGTACCCACACATCATCACAGACAGCCTTCAATCTCACGTTTGATAGTGGTCTTAAAGTTTTGGCTCATCACTGTATATGTATAGTGCACATATTTGCAGCCAAATATTTCCTGTATTTGCCAGTACATAGCTGATCTTTCATTAGTCTGACTCAAATTTATTTCCAAATAGTGATCATATATGCACTTGTGCACTGTACTGCAGTGTACTGTACTGATCGATACAGTTTTGACCCGAGGATTTCAATACCTATGATTGAAGTATCAATGTCGATGTGACCATTATGTAACAGGTATCATTGTGCGTAATCTAAGTATTAATACTACTTTTTTTTTAATGTAAGTACGACATCAGTGGCGGTAACACAGTAACAATACCATCATTAATAAGGACTGAAAACACTAATGTCAATTTTGTAATATTTTCTCAACAAGTACGTAGTAACTACTGTGTATGCAACGACAACTACATAATAAGAGGAGAGGTGTATTTAATGCACTGAGCAGGGGTATGTAGGGTCGTAAGTAGGGTATCAACGAAACTGACCAAGCTGAAGTTTCCCGAACCCACAGCTTATTTAAAACTAACTAGTCTCTAAGCCCGTCAAAAATGACGGGTGAAAAGAATGTTCTGACAATTCATTTCTTGATACTGGTTTTATTTCTGGTCCAGGTCTCATTCAGCATTGTTGATACGGAACTACTTCCACCCTAATGAAATAATAACTTCGGTAACTCGGTGTTTATGAAAGCAGCTTAAATTATTTATAAAACTAAATTCATTGTGAATTGTTCTGTAAAAAAATGTGTCAGTTGTCATTCTGGTTCTGTCTGCATTACGACATAACAATTTCTACTAATATTTTTGTTCAGAATTCATACCTTCTATTACCCGCGTACGAATACATTCACTGTATTGCGATCTAAATTTAACCCACTTGAAATATTTACGTGTATCTGACATCAGTAATAAAAGCAACTAATAATATATTAATTTAAAAGCAGTACATATTTTTTTGAGTGTTTCGCCAATTCATTTCGTCGAGTATATCATAACAGCGACTTTTAACATCTAAATGAAATATCAAGATTTAATAAGGCTGTCAAAAAATGCTGTGTTGAACGTATTTTAGCAATTTGTCTATTCGCTAAGTACAACTTTCATCAATAATGCTCATAACCTTGAAAATGGTGTAATACAGATAAATCTTAGCTTACTGTAACAAGGGTATCGCTGTACAGGGAATATAAGAAAAATTTGTATCAAACTCAGTTTAATCAAGAAAAAGCAATTAATAATTAATATCGATTTTTACGAAATACATAGGCCTACTTTTCTTTTAGTGTGCTGGTAGCTCATTTACTCGAGGATGCTTAGTTAAACAGAACTGTTATTAATTAATGCGCATAACCTCGTAAATCTCCGGTCGTTGTTGATTGTGCAGCAGAAGTGGGAAATGTTACGTCAGTGTGTGACAGACATCACTACATCATCACCAAAATTGGTATTTTATAGTTATAGATAAACATGCCCAAGCATGGGGGTTTGAAGATGCCACCATAAATGGCTTATTACATCAATCAGGTCGGTCGTTAAATAAATATACCAATTATGCTTCAATATCAAGATCATTGATGCGAGTGTTTTTTAATGTCGCTAAAATACATAGTCCAATCGGACTTCAAGGTCACGGATTAATGAACAATTGAACATCAGGGACATGATATCATCAGAAGTTACATGTTGTACTAAATTACATAGCCCAGTTGAGTTTTGAGGTCACAACAAACAATTCCACATCAAGTTCATCACATCAGATGTTACGTTTTCGCGCTATAATACAGAGTCCTGTTGTGCTTCAAGATCATGAAGTAACAAATAATAGGACATTAAGGTCATGACATCATAAGTTACTGTGAGTTAGGTTAGATTAACACTCCGCTGCAAATAAATGTTACAAACGTACGCTCCTGTTTTTATTATTATTATTATTGTTATTTCCCTTTCTCAGAACAGGCGTTATGTGCCTGACATTCTAGTCTCCACAGAAAAATTTTTTTTATGATGGCTGCCAGAAACTACGATTTTTTGGGATGTATTGAATGAGTTGTAACTTTTTTGGATCATGTTGTTCATCCCATTTCAGTCATTCGCGGTTAGTTTTTGAGCCTTCATTTTTACTTTTTATTTATTTTAATCTCGCGTCTAGCAATTTGTCGAAATTTATTCCGAACTTCTAAAATGCTCGTATCTGTTTGACAGCTATATTAATTTGCTGGTGGAGGGAACAGTCGAAGGTAAGAACTGTAGAGGAAGACAGAGATTAGAATATATGAAGCAGATAATTGAGGACGTGGGTTGTAGGGAATATGTTGAGATGAAGAGGTTAGCACAAGATAAGAAGGGATGGAGTGCATAAAACCAGTCGAAAGACTGATGACAGCAAAAAAAAAAAAATTATAAGACTAGCAACACGTATTTTCTTTATCAGTTTCGTTTTAAATTTAAAGTTTAATATGATGTGCTAGACTTTTGAAAAGTATGTTTCTGGTTTTTAAATTGTGCCACCTCATCTAGTTTTTGTCCGCTAGTTCAAACCTTTACTTTAGCTAGTCCATTGCACCATAATGAGGTCAACATACGAAAACGGTTACGCAGTAATATTTTGAATTGACAGATTATTCTCAATTTTCAATATCATGTGTAGCTTAGTATTGTGCGATTTCCTTCGTGGCAGCGCAGCTGTTGCCGTGGGAACTGTAGCCTCCCGAGAGTTCTTTGTATCCGCCGGCCGCCACCTTGGTTGTTTTGTTTGGGGTCTGCAGGAGGATGAGCGTTCGCTGGCAGGGTATTTGCCAGCGCTTGAAGACTCACTTCAACACCAGGGAAGGATCTAAGAACGTTGACAAATGCTCTGAGAAAATATGGACCAGCGACACATGTAGTTCTCAACAGATTATCCCTATTCAGGCAACGAGTTATTACCTTTAACCGTCGCGTCATTTTATATGACACTATACGTAGCTTCCCAGGCAGAAGAGAGGCCATGCAGCAGAACAGATTCATGAGATTCCTCTTCAGCTTGCCTCATTTTTGGTAGCGTCGCTGTTTTCGACAATCTTTTTTTTTCCGATCTCTCATTCTTGGAGCCAGTCACCCTTTCATTTTCTTTCTGTTCAACTCATCACTCACAACATGCTTCTCCTTATCTTCCCAAATAGATTTCCTCTAATTTTTTTAAGTATGCAGACCATCTTAGCATTCTTAAACTGTTGATCCTCTTTTATTGGAGATTTAAATCCATATATTAATGCTGGTCTCAGTATCGTTTAGAATACATTTCCTTTTCCTTTTCAGATTTAATGATGCCTCTTTATCGTTCAAAGCTGTGCATAACTCTCCATCCATATTATATACAAGGTTAGGATGTACTTCCGTCGTTCTCCTAGACGTTCAAAACCAAAAGTTTGAGGTTAAGTTCTCCGGTCATATCGTAGGTGTAATATATATATTCTCTGCTTTGATTCTTTCAGCTTTTGGCACTGTTCTATCGATCTGAATGTGGATGTATTTTAAGGACCTTCAAATGTCATACAATTCAGTGCTGAAAAGATCTGGAAACAAAATAATTGTGTATAGCTTCGTGATTACAAAAAGTAATTTCAGTAACTTACGAACTGAGCAAACAAAAACCAACATTTATATTAATAATACAGGACTCTAAATTCTTTAAATGAACATTTCGCTTCATAGACCTCACTGCAATTGAGTAATCTGTCACCAAGTTACAAATTTACAGTAAACCCTATAATCAATTGACGAGTTTTTTCTCTTTGTAACCAAGTGCACTTACTCTCTAAGTCCGAGTGGAGGCTGCTAAATTATTATACCGTTTTGCAGATAACAGATCAAAGGATCTTTATGAAACACAGTAAGTTTTGTCTCCAAGTATCATCTTTAAAATATACTGAAATTGGTGCTAGAGTACGCCCCCAGAAGGAATTGTGCTTTTGGATTGAAATCTGGTGGACACGTGCCTTAAACGAAATTATTGAAGAAAAAGCATACATTTAAGCCACAAAGTGTCACAAAATAAGTAAGGACATTCGAAATGTTAATACGTGCATGACAATTATTGCGCTACAAAGGCGTTTTGTTACTTGTTGATGTTCCGTTACCTGTTGATTTTTCGTTGATGTTTAATGTATGCTATGTTGGATAAATTGGTAATATCGCTGGACAAACAATAGGTATATTAGTAAACTTTATAAAACGAGCAGTATACATTGTGCACTACGAAGAGACCAGCTGATATGTCAAAACAACGTCCAGCAGTGATGTCTCAGAAATGCTCATAGCAACCACTGCTCGCCGAACATTACAGGTTATGGTACTGTACGTTCGATGTGACGTTATTACAGCGGTTCATGTTTCTCATCTCCGTTGTACACCTAATCTTGCACAATACAACCTAAGGAATGCCTGTAGAAAATTCCAGGTCCAATTTTCTGTTGTAAGATACGGTAATGATATAGGACACCACTGGTATAATGTGTAAACTGCAGAAACCGCTGTAATTTCGTTACTTCACTTAACAAAACATTGAAATTATCTGCTAGTAGTATCTGCTAAGGTAAATTAACATTCGTATCGGGAAGGCGGTTTACTTAGTGTTAAGGCGCTAGCAGCGAAAATTCAGAATCCCAATTAGAACATGTATTATAACGAACTCTCTTTTGTTCATATGAGAACGATTCGACTCTGCGTGATTCGAATTGCACTTTAAGTTGTAGGCCAAGCCGTGACAGAGGCGTTCGATTCAACAGATTTAATTTTAACGTTCACATCGCATGTCTCTCAAACAATTATCAGCAGCCTTTAGCGCTTTAAATTTCTTATTGGTTAGATTGTCTAAGACTTTTGTGAAGTGCACAGAATGGAGCAGATTGTCCAGCCAGTGTCGTAGATCTCCGCTGTGGTTTCACTGTGTGCCGTGGACTACTATTGTTCCCCTCAACAGCAGCGTGATTGATCTGTCAGAACAAGCAGTCACTGTTGATTGGTTTGCGAGCTCACTTGTGTGGTCCCGCAAGCTGATTTACATCGTTGATTGGTGATGGAACTTCGGTGGAATTATCAGCTAGAACATATATAGAGTGAGAATAGCACATGTTTGTGTGTTATACTGTGTCGTAGCAGATAATGAAGCCTCACAGACTCGCACAAGAGTGGCGTAATGATAAATCCTTTTCTGAATGACTGCGAAATTGTAGACATTATAAGCCAAATAAGGATTTTTTTTAACTGCTTTACGTCTCTCAACAGCGAGGTCTTTAGAGACGGGAAAGGATGGGGGGCAAGGAATGGGAAGGAATTCGGCCATGTCCTTTTGAAGGAAGCATCCCGGCATTTGCCTGGATTGATTTGGGAAACCATGGAAAACCCAAATCTGGATGCCCGGACGGGGATTCGAACCGCCGTCCTCCCGAATGCGTGGCGAGAACGGTAATCGTTACACCGCCACGCTCGGTCCAAATAAGGACACTAGTTAAAATTTATGTGCAATTATGATGGAAAAGGTTAATTTTGATAAAAAAATTCGTGAAAGCTAGGAGTAAAGAATTTTAATGCCGGTTTTATGGAATATAATTGGACTGCCTTGACCTAATTCGATTTTTTTTTATAAATTTAATATTTAAAGTACAACAAAAGTGAACTGTAAGCACGGTAACTCCTGTATTTTATTACATAATGTAAATCGTATTCATCTCTTTCGACAAATTAGTTATTTTAGTAAGAGAGTCCATTCCTAGTACTGAGCGTCACGGTTGAGCGGTAAAGTTCTGGCCTCGCATTTGGGAGGATGTGGGTTCGAATACCCGTCCGACCATTCAGATTTGGGTTTTACATGGTTTCCCCAAATCACTGCTGGCGCCTGACTGGAGAGCGAAAGGTCCCCGGTTGGAATCCCTACCTCGGCGGGGATTTTCGTAAGCTCTTAACTTTTTCACCAGTGGCACATCTTGATGCAAGAACGCTTCCATCGATCGGATTCCACGTTAAACTTTAGGCCCCCCTCTAGGGATAACAACCCTAGTTGTAACACTGGTGTGTACACATCCAAAACAAAAGCTTAGCATGTTCCTAGTTAGACTTAGCGAACATTCATACATACATGTATAATAGAAATAACCTCAAACTGAAGAGAAACTAATTCACTCATATAACTACGTTTTGCAAAATTATTAATTATAAAAATTTCTGGCTGTCGTCTTAAGTGCCATTTTACAGAGAAAGCTCCTCAGAATAACCATAAAAGTATCGCCTTCATTCACGGAGCTCCATCAGATGCACAGCCAGTAAGTGATTCGGCTTGTGAAAGCGCTTGTGGACGCTGACAACAGACAACCAACAAAATGTCACTGCTTCTACCTGAAGAGCGTACTCTTACTTTTCTACGATGAATACACGATCATCGTGAAGGACGTACCAGGCATAATTTCATTTGGGGATAGTACACTGGTATGCAAAACTTAAGGGTGAAAGTAACTTTCGCATACTGTGTCAGTGCCAACTAATATAGCTCCTTGAAATTTGAACTGCTACACTATTGATTCAATAGGCTACTGAAAGGAATATGTGGTCAGACGAACAGAAATGTCACTTTTGCACATAGACAACAAATTACCGCGAAGTCACTGCGACCCGAGATGGTCCCATGGACATAAAAAAAGAAGGAACATGGTTCTTAAAAGCACACGGACAGCGATGTATGTTCTGCAACATGCTCCCATGCTGCCCACAAGAATGGCAAAGCGTTCTTGTGGTAGGATGTTTCATTCTTAACTAATTACTCACTTCACTGATATGAATCTGATGATATATTGCCGCTGAAACACCTATACAGGTTCCGTAACATGTACGTAGCATCGGGCCTGGCCCATGGGTATACGTCGAACACTACTTATGAATACGCACAGCGTTAGTACTTCTCGTCTCTATCAGATCTATGAATTTGACTGAGCTGATATCTCTGTTACACTGATCTAGCACAACACTGAGATGTCACTACTTGCGTTTGATATTTCATGCAGAATAGAATTCACTTTATCAAGCCGACGAAGTCAACAAAGAAAATACAAAACAAAATGCCGTTGAAGAAAAAAAAATATGTATCTGTTGTGTAGCTGAATGATTGAAGTCTAAAAGAGAATAATAAGCTGAATTACTTATGAAAGCTGGCAGCTATTTTGCATATAATTTCAATTTCACTTATTTGAAATTTAATACTATGAATCTATTTATATCTTGCAGAATGAAATAGTGCAAATCAACTAACTTCATAGTCGTTAAAAAATACCGATAAAATAATTTCGTGGGTTTTTGATCGCAGTGTTGCTTACCTTCTGTCGTCATCTTTACGATTATTTAAAACGCTTTAACCCTGAACAGGCAGCAAGTGTTGGCATTTGTCCACAAACTATGTTAACCTTAAGCTAATGTATGTTATGTTATTCTGTTTTTGAAGCGTGGACTCTTCCCACCGTTGGTCAAGGAGTTATGGAAAATCATCTAAAACCCGTTATCGGGAAAGTCGGGAACCAAATTTCCAGCCGGATCCTGTTGCCCCTCCACGTATACTGCAGGGTATCGCTTTTACACTCTCGCCCCAACTGCCGCGTGCAAATCTGCTCCCAAATCCTGGCCGGCTGCAGAGATGGCTTGAACTGCAGCCCGATAGCTATCAGCAAGGTGTCCAGGGAGCCTTTGTCCGCTCGCAGGCGGTCAGCCAGTTTTTGGCGAGTGTAGCAGGCCAGACAGAGCACCTGCCGAAAACAGGTGGCACGCGCCCGCCAGCGGTCACTGACTCTGGCAGATGCGGCCTTTAAAAGTCCGCGCGGCACGCCGGATACGAGTTCCAATTTACAGAGAAACATTTGCAACGCGTCCCGCACCTGCTCGCCAATTTGGACACTTCCGGATGTCACAACGTCTGTTGTTTAGAAACTCTTCCCGATTACATCCTGGGTAAGTTCCGCACAACTGCTGTGATATTTAGAGGTTGCTGACCCCACCGGTGCAGCCCTCATGTGCCTCCACTTCAAGTCCTGTGCGTCCTTAATTAAGCGCATCGTCTGTGATGTCAGTACTATTTCTAATTGATACAAAGAGAAAACTATACACCTGATAAATAGGTAACGCGAGGTCTCAGTTGCCACATACCAGAGCTATTTTATTTCTTTTATAATTGGAATGTTTATATGTATCCCCAAACCTACTGGAAGAAGAATCGACATCTCCAAATTCAGTTATATGGAACATCTTTTATTTTTAAAAAGACACAAGGAAAATAAAAAAGTTAAATATTGTTTCTAGTAAAAGGGATGGATATTATCACTATAGCACGTCAAATTTGCGAAACATTTCTTTTTTTTATTTTAGGATTCCATGCCTCGCGGTTGACGAGGTCATTAGAGAGCTAGATTATTGTAGGGACCAACGAGAAAGATACGAACGAAAGACTAAATGAAATAAGTATTGCAGGCATTCGTGTGGAGTGATTTCTGTAACTCACCCCCATCTTTGACCGAGACTGGGACTCGCGAGGGTATCTCACATTCGATGCAGAGTTTGGTGGTTAGATCCTCTTCCGCTAGAAGCAGTTTTCATCATTCCATAGTAGTGCAAGATTCCTTTTTTTTTATCTGATTTACGTCTCTCTAACAGCGAGGTCTTTAGAGACGGGAAAGGATGGGGGGCAAGGAATGGGAAGGAATTCGGTCATGGCCTCTTGAAGGAAGCATCCCGGCATTTGCCTGGAGTGATTTGGGAAACCATGGAAAACCCAAATCTGGATGCCCGGACGGGGATTCGAACCCCCGTCCTCCCGAATGCGAGGCGAGAACGCTAGCCGTAACACCACCACGCTCGGTGCAAGATTCCTGATCACTGGATTGTGTATGAAACTCCTGGATTAAATCTCACACTCCTCCGAAGACCATATGGAGTTAAGAAACGCGAGACTGGGGATGTTGATTCGTCCATCGACCTTAGCCGAAACCTTCTGTAGATAATCTGAAAATAAAAACACTTTTCAAATAATTACACTGTTCTTTCATCGAACTCCGCACCGCGAACAAGGAAAGGAGAATACTACTCGTTTATTTTGATTTGATTGAAACAACATTAAATTCAATAACAGTCGTTGACAAAATCTGCGTATGTTCCCGTCGCAATTACATGTAGTAATCAGTCCTCGTTTCAGTAGTCTGGTGCCTTGGCCAATATAGTTTATCATCATGTCGTCGAATAGTTGTAACACACTGTTAATTCAATACAATACACTGTATTTTATCTAGCCCTCCAATCAGTATTCTTCCTCACTCAAATAAATCGAACGCCAACTGTCTTTACGTGCTATCGATAACCTCTCTCTCCACTTTCGCCTCCCGCTCAGCTGCTAACACAGGAGTATTACATTTTTACCAAATCAGTTTCTAGCGTATCAAAGTTAAAACTCCCTACTTCACCGGGAATCTCCGCACTGTTTTAAACAATTTATACTACAGAATTACACACAATACGCACATCATAGCCACAATACATAAAGTGTCAAAGGTTTAAGTCCTAATGTCCGGTGGGACACCATCTGACGTGAGGCAGTGTAGCAACTAACGTTGCATTGACTCAGCAACTCGTTGGAAGTCCGCTGAACAAATATTCAGCCATGCTTCCTCTACTACTGTCCATAACTGCGAATGTATTGCCGCTGCAGGACCTTACGATGATGTCCCATATATGTTTGAAATAATGTGTAACGATCTAGATGGAACTGTCTAGAATGTTCCTCAAAACAATCGTCAACAATTTTGGCCCGGTGACGTGGCTCATTGTCGCCTTTGGAAAGTCCATCATTGTTTGGAAACATGAAGTCTGCAAATGGTCTCGAAAATAAACTGGTCATTGACTAGAATTGGTTACTTTCAGGTACTTGTACAGAGGTCCCAGTCCATGTCGTGTAAAGATAGCTCATGTCTGGACGGAGCTACCAACAACTGGCACAGTGCCTTCCTGCCAACACGGATCCACGGCCTAGTGGGGCCTGTGCCACACTCATACCCTTCCATCAGCTCTTACCAACTGGAATCATGAACCATCTTATCTGCCAACCTTTTCGCAGCCAACTACTTTTTTTTTACTTGTGGCCTTACGCCTCGTCGACGTCGAGGTCATTAGTGGCGGGACGAGTGTGGGGACAAGGATCGGGAAGGAATTATGCCATGGTCTTTTTGAAGGAAGCATCCCGACATTCGCCTGGAGTGATTAGGAGAAAGCATGGAAAACTCAAATCTGGATGTCCGAACGGGGATTCAAACCGGCGTCCTCCCGAATGCGAGACCAGAGCGTTAACCACTCACCCACCACATTCCGTGCGCAACCAACCAGGGTCCAACCGAAATGTTACGAGTCCGGGAGGGTGTTGCAGCCGATAACGTTTTAGTAGAACGGACACTCGAATCAAATTTCTGCTGCCATATCCCATCAACACCAGATTTCTCTGTACTGTTTTCACGGATAGGTTTCCCGTCCGTTCCACAACACAGAGCGTGTTGTTCTTTGACACAGTGTTACCTATCTATCAACACTGACGTCAGGAGTATGGGTCATCAAATACACGTGTTCGGCCACTATAATGCCGGAAATTACAAATTCACGGTACATCTTGACACTGCGCTTTCAGGAATGTTGAATTCACAAATAATTTCCGAAATGCAATGCCCTATGCGTCTAGCGCCAATTCTGTATTCAAACACTTAATTAATGTAGTCCGCCAACAATGAGATTAATTAACTAATTAATTTAATTACGATGGATCGCACGCTCCATAGGCAATTTCCTTACACACCCTTTTTTCCCCCTTTTCAAATACCCACATACTTTTGACCTCTACAGATTTCAACTTTAATTAGTTTCAATGGTTTTGGTACATTTTTCATCAATTCTCTCTTAGACCGCATACCTACGAAAAAAATCTTCCCACTCCCTTGTGTTCGAAATGAGTGCCCGTTTGTGGTCATCGTCATCTTTTCCCTTCCACGCATTGCTTTTCATTCTTAGACCAATATCTTTCCACGCATCACCACCAATATACGCCTTGTACACCCCCATGACCCTCTTCACCCTACTCCTCTCTTGTAATGAATACCATTCCAGCTCTTTTATCATATCGGTTACTGATTGTATTCTTCGGTAATTTCTAGAGACAAATCTGGCAACCCTTCCTTGCATGGCAGCAACTCCTGTAACTGATATCCGAAATGTGCGTCCCAAACTACACCACCATATTCAACCAATGGTCTTACCAAAGTTTTGTAACCCAATTCCTTTACTTCCATGTTACATCCCCTCATCACTCTCTCCACCAAGTGAAGGATTTTGAAACCTTTTTCTACTAGTTGTCCAAAGTGTTCTGCCCAGTTGAGCTTGTTATTAAATGTTAAGCCAGTAAATTTACATTTCAAGTCTCCAACAAGAAATTTTTTCCCACCCTATAATCATAATCAATCTTTAACATTTTATCTATTTACCTAATAAGCTAACACTTGTTTACATATATTTTCATCCTGTGCTTATGACCCATCTAGATATCCTATCCAGATCGCCCTGCAGCTGTTCACAGTCCTCTACGGTTTTGATTCTATTATACAACATTACGTAATATAATATTTTTTATGGTTTTATATTGCTCCTCGTCTCTGTCTGGGAAGCCACGAATAATATGTTTACTTTACTAACCTTTCCTGTACGTATTAAAGATCAACATTTCTTTATTATTCTTCATAAAAAAAATAAAAAATCCACTTGGTTTTTATTTTAATTTCCTTTAATTTTACTGCTTCTTCGCGCACAGATACAATTCGCAGTTTATCTAAACGTACGTCTCTTTTTTTCTCTCTGCCAAAGATCTTCTTCTTGCACTCCCCGTTCAGAGATTATCATACAGATTTCCACAGAGATAACTTTCGTCCACACTGAATAAATAGAAAAATTATTACACCAGAAAATATTAAACTAAACAAGAAGCACATAAGAAAATGAAAATTACGTTAATCATTAATGCTTTAAATGTTAGGAGACTGTCTATCCTTACAGTAACCTGCAAACAATTTAACTTCTGATACTAAACCACCAACAGAGTCATTCTTTAGAATAGCAATGGTCTCAATACGCAACCATGTGGTATTCCCATTTTCCATTCCACTTGTTTTGGTACCATATTCCCTATCCTTGCTTTTTGCTTTCTACCTTTTAAGAATTATTCTGCCCATCAAATCACTTGTCCACCCACTCCAATAGTTTTTACCTTAATTAGCACCATTTTATGGGTCACTGTCAAATTCTTTTGAAAAATCTAGTACTACAATATCAATTTGGCCTCCCTTGTCCAATTCATCCGAAATATATCCGACTAACTGAGAATCACATGAATATCCTTTCATAAAGCCATGTTGCAGATTTGAAACCCACTTACGCTCCTCCCATATATTTCTGATGTGGTTGCGTATCAATCTTTCCATTACTTTACCTACCACTGATGGCCTACCAATTGATTGGCCCACGACTTTCTACTCTATCTGTCAGCCCTCCGTAATGGACCGGAACTACTATCGCCATTTTCCAGTCCTCTGGTTAGGGAGCGTCCATAAACTACGTGGCTCGGTATAGGGGGGGGGGGGGGGGATGGAAAGCTGCGCTAACTATGTGGGAGAGAGGGAGAGGAGAATTCAGAGCCAGGCCACGTAGCTTTTCATACATTTTATTTGTTACGATTAAAATAAGGTACAGAACACACAACAGTATATGAATATTTATATGCGTCATTTAATTATCTCCGTATGAAATTTACGTAGTCTGACAAGAGAAAACAGTACAAAATCTCTACGGAATAAATAGAGAAAAAAATGCTACGTGGTAAGTGGAGGGAGAGGAGTTCACAGGAGATCAAAATGGAGCTATGTGGATTATGGACGCTCCCTTAACCGCAGGTATAAAACCTTTCACACGATTCACGAGAGTGCAAATGAAAGTCCCGACACTGCACGTTTCTTCCCAGGCGCTATCACCTTCGGAATATTTGCATCTTCTTATGACATGGCTTTTGACATTTCAGTGAATATTTCACAACGAGTAGTAGTAATGGATTTGTAACTCCTCTGCGCTGACAAAGGTGTGGAAAACAAAAATACTGGATGGATGGTCAGACAGACCGGAATTGGAACCAGTCATCTACCAAACGCCATTCTCGAACGCTACCGCATATATACCAGGCTCGGTAGCAGGTTATCATTTGAAAACAGCTCTTATGACTGGTAAAGTTGTAGTGATAAAAATGGATTTGCGTATGTTGTAAACATAACTGTATGATCAAAGTGTGCTCGATGATATCTATGCCTTTTCATGAAAAGGAACCGCAGTTCTGAGAATGTGAAGAGAAAGGCACAGTACCTGGAATTGAGAAGGCAAGTTCTGAGACGACTGGGGCTACGTAGGGTTTGAAAGACGGCGAAACAAGGCAGATCGATCGCGTAAGTGGGACGCCAAAAAGAAAGCGAACGGGGTCAAGAGAGCGACCGCTAACAATGAGGAGCCGTATTTCTTTTCCGCAACCGTACTCCGTTACGACTGCATTCGTGTTTGAAACGTCAGAAAATGAAAAGTGAAACTCGTTTAACGACTATCAACCTCATCGCAACATAAATTTTCGAAATGCTGGGGAGACTAAATATTCATCGGGGAACTGCTTTCAAAATAACTTTCACTTCTTTACCAAATAGGACGACATGATTTATTATTTCCTCGATTCTGAAACACTACTGACTCGGTTTGTTCTCTCTGTAGGTCAACAAATTCTGCTTACGTACCTCATGACCAAGTAACAGTTTATTTTAAAAATTAGTACAATATAGATCTTTATGCCGAATACGTTTTTTCTTTAGGCTTTACGCCCCGTCAATACCGAGGTAATTAGGAGGCATGAAAGGAAAAGGTGGAAGGAACGAGAAGGAATTTGGTCTGGCCTTGTGAAGGATCCATACCGGCGCAGGTTTGGAGTGATTCCGGAAACCATAAAAAACCGAAATCCGAATGGCCTGGCTGGTATCTGAATGCCAGGCCCGGACTGAATAAAGAAAAACGTTGTCAGAAACAGACATGCGCATCTAAGAATTATATCATACAAAATAACTTTTTACGAACAAAACGTCACTGGATTAAAATAATACATGCTGTATTAGTAGCTATTCACTTTCTCACCAGAGTAATATTAAACATCATTTTGAAGAAAATTTAACAGTTGACCTGAATCACTACAATCGTTTATCTAGTGAGAAAGGTAATAAGAAAACACGAAATATTGTTCAGAAACGTTGGAGGACTCTTCTAGCAGCACCAGATAATTTTTTACCACCGTCGGGCGCTGTGGTGACTTTCGTGTGTAGTCAACTTGTGTCATAGGGATGCAATGTAGGCGGTGTTCACAGGAGATTCATACACGTGCAATGTAAAATTATGCGAACTAGGCAAAACTTCCATTCGTTGCGAATATGTTAGCTCGACAAAAAAAAATTCATTTTCCAAACAGTGTTTGAAGGAGGAAGCTTTTTAATGCTGCTGAATATAGTTCACAATTTTGAGTGGACGTAAATATCACTATCAACGGATTTGATCAGTTGAGGAAAATTTGGTTAATTAATTACTTCCTGCGATCTAAGTGAGAACTAGAAGAGAACCCAACTGTATCCATAAAGTTACTTCTTCCATTTCGTGAAAGTGAAGCAGATAATCACTGAAAACTCAATTGTAACGATTCTTAACCGGTGGCAACATTTCTAAAATAACGGACAAACCTGCAGCAGAAATTGGTTCTCGTGAAGTATATACGTATGCCCATATAGAAGTAACTTTAATTTTTCAATTCACTTTGTCTCGTGACTTCTCTCTTGTTATGCGAGTTTCATCCCCAGAAGTCACCTAGTCGGTGAATTCATATTTCTCGGCTTAAAGTCGGAAATAAAATATTAGAGTAGTTATCCAAGAAAAAGCCACCCATGAAAGTATGAAGAACCATTCAGAAAAGTGCGATTGTTGTACGTTTGACTTAAAAATGGAAAACACTTAAATTTTGTTATTAAAACTTTTTCAATGTCGCAAATATCAACAGTTTATGTTTAGATACTAAGAAACTGTTAATGTTAGCATAGTCTCCTGTGTCATTCTGTGGTAGTAAACAAATACCAAACAACTTCACTATCCTCATCGGTTGTAAACATCATAGCCTTGGCAGACAGGTGTAATAACAATGTTATTTACTACTAACTTGCCAAAATCCACGACTATAGCTATATAACCGTACACATCACGCTACTTTTTCATCACCACAACACTTTGTCACACTATTATTTCACTACGAAAATGCCGTTTCAGCTCATTTCACCATCCTCCTCGAATCTCATTTTGCAGCTTACCGTAGAAACAAGGCAATTTGTTTTGATTAGTTTTTTTAATGTGTGTCAGGTATTTCTGTACACTTAACTAATCAAGTATTCTACATAGCAATGTTAACTACAGTCTAGAAAATACTGTCACAGTTCATGGTAAAATAGCATCAAAACATATGATAAATATATAAAGATCATTACGTAATGTGTTCCTATTTATCATTGTTACGTAATTAAAAATCAAAATCCAAAACAATTTAAATAGTAAATAAAGCGAATTAAAATATAAATTGCACAATAATATGATACTTAAAAAATATAAAATGTAACGTTTTAAAAAATGAATCACGGAAATCGTAACAGTAGTTTCACAAATAGGAATTTTATTTCTAGAGTTGCTCTGTGTGCAGAAACTTGACATTGTTTAAGAAATAATGATAAACAGTATGTTCCCACAGTTCCCTCGCGTTTGGGAGGACGTAGGTTCAAATCCCCGACGGCCATTCATCCTTCGGTTTTCCATGGTTTCTCGAAATAACTCCAGGCGAATGTGGGGATAGTTCCTTCAAAAGGCCATAGCCGAATTGCTTTCGATTCATTGACCTCCGACCTCTCCCGGCTCCAATGACCTCGACTTCGCCGAGCCCTAAAACCCGAATTAAAGAAAAACTGAATTCTACCAAATTTTCATGAAATATCGACACTTTAAACACGAAAAACTTTCGGGTAAATGCTAATAGTTAGTTACTACGTTTTTCTGTTTACTGTGGCCGCTTAGCCAGCTTCAGTTTATACATACTGTTCTGACTATTGTATTATGTTTTATTAATATAATTGTAGGATACTACAGTGAGAACAACACAAGATGAATACAACTCTTAATTAAAACCAATCGTACGCAAGGCCGGGCTCGAACTAGCGCCCATTACAATACGAGACCAGCTTTCTAGTCCCTACACTGCCATGGTCAGTTAGCTATTATGTTAAACTCAGGGACTTATGGGACAGAATCCAAACAACCTATTTTTCTCTACATTTCCCTCGCATAGTTTGTAGCTTCGTGGTTTCTGTGACTTCTCTTGCTTTTATTGCACACTAAACATATGATCAATCAAAAAGCGTGTTCCTACGCAGCAAATAATCTGTTAGTAAATCATATATTCATTCAAATCGAAATTCTAAATGGATGGAGCTGCCGTCCAAGTCAGATCTGATTTTACCATGTGCATTTCTACTAGCTAATAAAGATAGTCGTGGCCGGTACCCGGTTGCTAGGCCCTCGTTCTGGTTCAAAGCAGAAACAACCAAAACGGAGCCGGCTAAAGAAGAAAAATATTTTAAATTGCACGCTACTACTACAATTATCCGTGTCGAACATGATAGGGCCTACCAAAACTACTTGACTATTTCATGACGAATATTATAAGATAATGAGATGATCTATCGGGCGTTGTCCAAAGAATGGATATGGAAGGTGTGATGTTTTATTCTGATTCTTCAATTTGTCATATATACTCTCCATAACATAATGAAAAATTCTACCCACCAGTATCAGCCTACTTAATACAATTTTGAAGCGGATTCCCACCCTGGAGGAAGGGAAGGAACCTTGCTTATTATGTGATTGTCCTCGGGGTGGTGCCATCATTTTCATTTAGATCTAGGGCATGGATATGTTTTACGTTCATGCTCGAGCCTTGTTAAACTTATTTTAAAATGTGTTAGTATGTTAAATTTTCTGTTTTTCCTTCTGCAGCGTAAATTCAATGTGAGCAGGCTACGTATAACTGACTGTATCTAAGTTTATTCCCACCACAATGAACATTTGACCCTGGGCCTTAATAATACTCATGCCAACTGCACGTCGAGTTGGGAATTGCAAGCGTTTAAAATCAAAAGACAAATCAGTCATCACGCCGGGCATCATGGGAATACGCGGCATAAAAACGTCCTCACCTTTTAGCATTCACGGCTATTATTGTTGCCTTAGTTATATTTTGTATAAATCTTTTTAACCAAAATTCTCGTCCAGTTACATAGCTTCGGTGGGTCAGTATTGACCAGAATAATTATTGAAAAGACAGTTTTTAAATTTAATTTGTACTGAAACATTCCAGACGGTTTCAATGCGTTGAGAAATTCTGTGGGGTCAAATACAATTTGTTCAACGTCAACAGACTTGCAGGTGGTTGTAACTCATCGAAACGTTTCTTCAACTATATTATTGATTTGTTTACGCTGTCATTTTTGGGCGCAAGAATCACTCTTTCATAAAATCATGAGTAGTTCTTAAAACATTAGTTTGCCTTTGGGAGAAACTTTGTCGGTCAAGTTATCGGCTGATAGCGGCATATTGAAGAAGTCTGGCGGAAACGAAATGAGCCCCGTCAACGAGTATGAGGGAATTTTCTGTCTCCAGTTTCAACAGTAGATGTTCTAATACCTCGACAAGTGTATCGGCTCGCAGATAAAGTCATAACTATTATAAAGCCTTAAAATAAAAACATATGTCTCCAAAGTGACGACGCCTTGAGGCAAGCTCTCCTCTGGTGTTGACCGTGGGATTGCAGGAAATGTCTGACCGAAGTCTCCGGCGAGTAAAGGTGTCCCACCGCGCATAATTTTTCGGGCCGCGTCGGACCAGGCTAAATTGTACGGATTAGCCACAGGTGAGCCCGTACCACCTCGGGCAGACGGCGTGTGGTTCGTATGACACGTTACCTAGTGTCACTACAGCTACATAATAAAACGGCCAATCAGGCTTGTAAATAGCGCCTGCACCATTGCCTATCTTCAGAGATTCTTTAATTTTACTACATAACTTCCCATATGTAGATATTAAGCAGTCTCTTTTCTTATTTAATCGGGATGTTACCGTCCTTCAATTACTTTTAAGTCTACTCCGCGCATCGTACACATCGTTTTTACTTTTATGGTCTGTTGTATTGGTGTCACATACGGCTATTTCGTTTTTGTGTGAAGTCAAAAAAACTTGAAAATTACTTCATTTGACCTCTTTATAAATTATGAGTTAGTCGAAAACACGAGAGTACAGACGGAATGAAATGATGTGTGACATTTGCCTGGAATGGATAGGGTGCGCACCTCTGTTGTAACCACTGTATGTCAACTCCTTGCCGCCGACCCCGGCAGCGTAGGGGTAGCGTGCTTGCTTCTCGTTGCATGGGTCGCCGGTTCGAGTCCGGCCTAGGGCATGGGTGGTTTAATTAAGTGTTGTGTTCGTCTTGTGTCGTCCTTACACATTAGAGAAAATAATCATACTCATAAGAAATCTGTACATTGTGAGAGAAACAAACACATTGAGCTGGCTGAATGGCTAACACGGCCGAATGCCATTTAATAAAAATAAAAAAAAATAAAAAAAACTCCTTGCCACTACACGCGTCTTTGGGACGGATCGAGGCGCGTGACCACAGGTCACCACGGGCCGTTATGGATGGATCTATTCCCACGGTCCGTGGTGCGAGCTGGCCCGGTGCGGCCCGCAAAATCGCGGACAGTTGCTCTCCTCATGCGCCAAGCGTTTGCCGCAGTGTTGCGCATAGTCCGATGACTTCAAGCGCACCTCACTGTGAAATACTGTCTACAATTCCATAATACCAGCTAGCATTGTTTCAATACCTGAGCCTTCCCTGCGAATATTGCAAACGGGTTTTCCTTCAGATGAAGATTCAGCTGCAGCTTAAGAGCGATATGCGCTGTCCGGCCTGGAACTAATGCTGTCTCGATGAGGCTAATATCAGGGCCATTTCACCCCACCTTCACACCTCTGAGAGTAGCAAGTTGATGCGTTCTCGCCTCGCATTCGGGAGGACGGCGGTTCGAATCCCCGTCCGGGCATCCAGATTTGGGTTTTCCATGGTTTCCCCAAATCACTCCAGGCAAATGCCGGGATGCTTCCTTCAAAAGGCCATGGCCGAATTCCTTCCCATTCCTTGCCCCCATCCTTGCCCCCATCCTTGCCCCCCCATCCTTTCCCGTCTCTAAAGACCTCGATGTTAAAAAGAGACGTAAAGCAGTTACAAAAAAAAAAAAAAAAAAAAAAAAAAAAAAAAAAAAGCAAGTTGATGAACTTTTTCTAGGCACCCATGGTGCTTCTAAGAAAAGCATTTCTTCCTGTTGGCTGTCCTTGAGACGTATTTGGTGTCAAAAGCATGTATTTGGCGAAGAACCAGCTGGGCCTTATTGTGCTGTACGCATGTTTGGAGTTGCGTCATAGTTGCTTTACTTCTAGCCCAAGCTGAAGGAGAGTTTTCCGCGAGATTAAAATACATTGCGTTCCAGCCGTATAAATGCTTGGTTTCAAATTTCAGCTCAATGTTTTTGATGGACTGGTCAGCTCTGCGTGCGTCTCTTAGGGTATCCTTTCCCAGATTTTCTCAAAAATTTTACCATAAACTTTTTGTGTTGAAGGAAGTACAGATCGTGTTAGTTCTAATAATAATAATTTCTTGTAGTCTCAAAGACCTAGTGACACAGTTTTTTACCGGCTGCGCAATGCGCTTCTTTCATGGCGGACTAACGGTAACCGGTAATCCTAGCAGGTAAGGGGGCAAACACAAATTACGTGGTGTTTTTCCGGATTTCCGGACCCTTCCGCCCCTCTGGTGAGTCTTCGTGAGATCTGGTCCGATCCCCCCCCCCCACCCTCCCCTCTCGTGAGATCTGGTCCGTGAGACACCCCCTAGAAATTGCCCACGCAACTTTGAGACCTCTTGTTTTTAGGTCTCACCGCTCCAAAAGCCGGTAACACCCCCACTTTTCGACGTCATTTGTAGACCTTTTTAGTTCTACAGTCCCACAATTTTTCAAAACCTTACGTGAGATTTCCGTAGACCCTCCCCCCCATGGGGAGATTTGGTGAGATTTCGCCGGACACCCCCCATTTCACCTCACGTAATTTATGGACGCCCCCTAAAGGGGATCTATAGTTGAACGTGGATTCCGAACTACGGAGGATCCTAGTTTGTTCACAGAAGAGGAGGTCAGTTTGAAGGCCCGTAAAAATACCAGCCAAGACCGGGATTCGAATAGAGGACCTTACGTACTCCTCTCACGTGGCTTAAAGCCACCAACTGCAATGGTGACTACAAACAGAGCTCTAAGCTGTTTTGGGAAGGTGTTGATGCAGCCTTCGGCTAATGTACAGTGATGGTAACATTCTGCGTCGTTGAGATGTACGGTACATACACATCCAGTGACGTTGGTCATAGAAACGTCCACTTGTTGGGACACTGGCGAGCCGCGCTTTCGTCTACAGATTTTCCTCCTCCCACGTGTAATATTTCGGTGTCCCCACGTTCAACAACGTTTCGGAAAAGGAATCTTCTTCGCAGAACTTGAAGAATGCTATTAAAGTAGTTCTTTGTAGTTGTGATACTCTTTCGCTCATTGTATCCTCCGCGGAAGAAATTGTCTGACCATTTGCAAAAAATAATTAAAAAAAATGCACATATAAATTTTATTTAAGGGAGATGAGAGGGTAGAGAAGGTGCGTCGTGTGTTTTTGTAAGCCAAACGTAGACAGTATTATACCCCATGTTTTAATGCATACGTATGCAAAGTCTAATCGAGATCGGATTAAATCTGCTACTTAGTGTCTAGCCACACCAGCTTTTAGTGACAGAGAAATTTAAAGTTGAAATTTAAAAACCGGAACAGGCTGGACGGCGCAATTCAATAGGAAATTTTATGGGTTTTCAGAATATCAGTATCCAGTTTGGCCGATTTTCCTACCATTTTCGAGATATTTGCCAAACTGAAACGTTGCACGCATACATTTTGCTCAAGTGGCCGAATATAAGATTAAAACAGTTCGTTTAATGTTGTTTATCCGGGCATGAAAAATTGCTGATAATCTTAGGACGAGACATTTTAGTTGATAAATTTCTAGCGTTACGACTTGTGCGAACAGTTTTTAGCATGCTCACACCATTTTAAAACTGGTGTGCTAAGCAATTCTTATTCCGGATTGGGAGCTACATACTAAAGACCCGCGCAAATACCACCATCTATACGTGAACATTGTAAACTGTGTTCTGTATGTTAAGTTTTAATTTGTGTGTACAGTGTCTAATTTTGCAGACGGCAGTTGGAAGCGGACTAAGGATGGATGGCTGAGAGGAGTGGAGGAATGTGTGCCGGTTTTCTGAGTCATCAATTTTTTTTATTTTTTTTTGCTGATTTGTTTCTTACTATGATGGAAAATGTGACGTTTTGTGCACAAGTGTGTTTTGTTAATTGAGTATTGTGATGGTATTAGTTCTACAATTTTTCCAAGGACGGGTTTTGGTTTTAATGTATGTGTATATATTTGGTATCGTTTGTTATATTGTATTAAAAAATAGTGTGTATTTGCCATGAATTTTAAATAAATAGCCTTTTTTTCGAAAAAAAAAAAAAGAGAGGAGGAGACAGAACCAAGGTAGTGACAGAGAGGTGGCAGGAAGAAAGAAGAAAATAAACACAAGGCAGACCCAGCCGGTGTGTAGAAACTGTTGAGGATGATAATGATCTGGCAAAGAAACCTCAAAATGAAAACGTTGGTTAATTTTGCTCCTAACTTTTGAAGTAGGTAATGTGTAGATTATAGTCGTTATAATGTGGACAAAGTTTCTGTGTAATAGCATTGTGAAAAACATCAAGTAACAAATATGATCTGCAAATGACATATTTGACGATCACTCATGTCTTTATTTTAAATGGAAAAATTGGATATATATATATATATATATATGTGTGTGTGTGTGTGTGTGTGTGTGTGTGCTCTACCAGGCGAACCGTAAATATCGACTCTGGCGTAGAAGGAGGAATTTGTGCAGCGTGATCTCCAAAATCTCCAATTATCTTCATTTTGAACACGTTGGTCATTTAGTTACTTGAAACGTGGGCACGGGAACACTACTGCTTGGGAACGGCGTGGTTTTAAAATACTTCTTTCATGTCTGTGTATAAACAGATCGCACACAAGCTTAAGTCTTGACAAATACTTCCCGAAGGACTCCCACGTGGTTCCACCCGCTGCACCGAGCGTGGTGTGTGACTGGTAACGCTCTCGCCTCACAATCGGGAGGACGCAGGTTCGAATTCCTGTCAGACTATCCAGGTTTTGAATTTCCATGGTTTTCCCAAATTATTCCCGGTGTCAGATTTCTTTCCTGTTCCTTGACCCCATTCTTTTCCCGCCTCTAATGACTTCAACGTCGACGAGACGCAAAGCCGTAAGAAAATAAAATAGAATAAAAATAGACCTGCTGCACACGTACTACCGTGGAATCCCAGATGGGACAAATCAATCACAATGATTCTGTTAAAAACAAATTAATACTAAATAAGTATTTTACTTCTCTCAAAGTACTTGATACTAGATCAGTGATCTCGAAATAAGTAATAACAGATATGTCGAATGAATCACTCGGTAAGTAGATTTCAGTTAATTGCTATTAGTATTTCCAATACATACGATTCAGTTAATTGGCCACGATGCCAACGTTAAATGATTAAGACGCTTGCAGGGGGCGAATCAATATATATGATGTCACAGTTGCTTCAGGTAACGTACGGGGGTCCTCTTTTCATTTACTATAATTTCTGTATGTGCAAACTAGAAAAACAAGCAGTATTAAGTGCTGCACGTGACGCAAGCCGGTTAGCACTGTAGCCTAGGTCACAGGTTCGATCCCCAATCCAGACATCCTGATTTCGGTTATCTATAATTTCCCGAAATAACTGCAAGTTAATGTCGGAATTGTTCCTTCAAAATACTATGCCCGAATACTCATTCTTTTTCCGCAATACTCTCGTGGTTCTAATTACCCTTATACCGACGAGCCGTAAAGCCCTAACTAAAAACTGCATAAAGCACACTTGGTTAGGTACACTTGCAATGTTGATAAAAATACAAGTGACCTCTACTACAGTTTTCGTTGAATTCTACACTTTCGTTTACTATTACAGTGGTTTCCTGTACAATTTAATAAATACAGATGGAAAACATTGAAAGCTATTACTACTTTTTGACATTGGGCTTAAATTTTAGTTCTGGACGTCACTATAGAAACGATTGTAAACAAAAAACTAGTAGGAAATGGGCAACGAAGGAACTTGCAGCAGAAATCAAATCCGTGTTTACCAAACTCCAGATCCAAACGTTACCAGGCTGAGCATCCAGTTATAATTAATTTTTTTTAATAGCACCGGCGCGATATTGACTGAACTTTTGCATCATCACGCGAGTAAGTTCTGCCGTAGTATAAAACCTCGAAGCACATTACTAAATGCTATTAAAATTGTGTGTTATGCTTGTTGAGCGTTGGGTATTGTCTGTGTACTAAGCAATGAAACACATTAGAATCTGTGACATATATGCCTAGCCGAGTTGTAAGCGTAGTGGGCACAAGACTGAACTCTCTGAGTTACGCTTGTCCACCACCGCGCAGATAGCAGGTACTTACTTCGTGCGTCGTCCCCACAAACAATGCGAGGCGGCAGCGGTGAAAGAATTAATTTCGATTCGCGTGTCGGCTGCGGCGACGACATTAGTCTCCGGTAACGGCGACGGGGGCGTCTCCGCTTCCGGCGTCGTCCTTGGCCGTCGGGGCGCACGTCGCTATCGCCGTCGCGGCGTCGAGTTACGGCGTCGCCATGCCGGCACGCGACTGAGCCGGGCAGTGCCACTGCTTAGCGTGCGGCCGGCATAAATTCTAAATGGATTGGAAACGGAGCGGAGTAAACAGGCAGAAAAACGGCGCGGCGCGCGATTTATTGAGACTAGGCACGTGACGGCGCAGTTACCTGCCCGAACACTCCGTCGACGCGTCACCATGCGGAGTACAGGCCATCTCTGGCCTGCAAGTGTCAGTCCCTTCAGAATGTAACCGAAACTGATTCACTTGTTCCTCTTTATTCGCTAGATGCGAGTCGAGACCGGCGGGTGAGTGGGAAGGCTCTGATCTAGCATTCTCAAAGATGCGTGTTCAAATCCCTTTCCAGACATGCAGATTTCGGTTTCACAGTTTCCCGAAATCACTCCAGGCGAATGGTGGGATGGTTCTTTTATGACCGCTATTGCTCCCCACCATCTTCTTCTTCGCCTTTTCCCAACATTAGGGGTCGGTGCCTTTTAATGAGTTTTATTAGCAGTTGGCACGGTTAAATTTGAAGCTATGGTTTTACGCCAAATATTTTAAATCTACTGTCAGGTCGTACTTCTAACTAATGGATGAATTCTTTCCCCGATCTCAGTTTCATAAGCCAGTCTCGGCCAAACGATAATCGAAACTGTAGATCAAGGGCAAATTTAACGAAGCAGTTAACTGTGAAGCCTAATAATTTAAATTTACATATCATTCCCTTCTGCAAAATACTTGTCATACAGTTAAATAATTCACTGATCATTACTACCGTGTATTTATAAACACTTGGCAACGCCGGATAGAACATAAATTGACATATATTACATAATACTCCAGACATTTAAATTAAAACACATATGATAAGTCTGCCTCTCTGCATCTGTAATAGATCAAACATTATATGAAATGTATTTAAAAACATGTGAACTGAATACATTCTCCACTCCAAAAAGTGCACAGGTAATCATAAAACTATTGACAACCTCCGCAAGTCAAACCAAGATTTAGTGTGGGCATTTTTATTTAATTAAACAAATTGCCAATGAAAAACCACGTTGCGAAAGCCATATATGTAGTGTACCCGGGAGTAAGAATTTCCACCAGTTACTATTACTCTCTATCTTTTAAGCGGTTCAAAGAATTATTCCCTGGTAATTAAGAAAGGAAGATGACAGAACAGCAGCAACAGAAAACAAAAATGCAGATCTTAGTTTTTTACGCGACATGTCTAATTTATTTTATTTTATCAATAAATGAACGCTGATGAATGAGATAGAGAGACTTTTTTTGTCATTCCTCAAGAATAAATGGATTTTTACAAATTTTCATGAGTGGCTTGTGTAAAAATTTCACTCAAAATATTTATAATTATAGAAAAGTACATAACGAAAATATCAGTTGTGTTCAATATGTACGCAATAAGTTCAGAGATAATCTATCAATAATAAACAGTAAAAACTTTTGGAATTAATGGAGAACCTACAAGTTTTGTTGCCGAGTTTTACTGTTGGCATATGGTGTTATTTATGGATCGGTCAGCGTTTCCGCATTTGAGAAAGACGACGGAGCTAGCCGTCGAATTATCGTGTTTTCCCGACACAATCAGGCGGTACACCCGTGAAGACTTTATCGCAATAATACGCCGGGAAAGTCTTCGTTCTAAAAATCTAAATAGAATTCTTAACCGTCTCAGACTTGATATCTTGCTTCTTTTATCCTCTCACAGCCGATCTTCACATAATATTAAATACTATCTTACAATAGATAACTCCTTATCTATTGAGTCTTGCAGTGTTTTTGACACATAGTCCATTCTCTTACATCAGCAAAAATCCTCCATCCCTTATCTTGTTTTGCCTCGAATACACTCATTTGTTTACTCCTAGGAGTTGGTCCTATATTCTGCTCTCAATATTCCATTGAGTAGTACCTTGCCTCAGATATAGAATTATATTAGTAATCATTATAATTCATACTGATATGTTACATCAAATATACTATCAAAATCGGCCGATTCGGTCCGTTATGAAAAATGGGAGTGTTACAAGTAACATTTTTGTTTGTTTGCAAAGTTACAATTTTTTCCGTTGAAGTATTCAGAGCGTATGTTCTAAAGGTTACACAACAGAGTGTGATTATAAATCACTGTGGGAGAATAGTAAACATTCGAAGATACCAATGGGAAAGAACTGAGTTTGAGCCCTGGTACAGCCATCCAGATTTAGGTTTTCCTTGATTTCTAAAAATCACAGCAAACAAATGTTTGGGCCGAGGTTATTTCATTGCAGATTTTTTTTAAAAAGTAAAAAATCTTTATGATGGCGCTACGGTCTAGACACAAAGCAAGAATGAAAAAATGATACTATTAGTTAATGTTGGACTTACTGGTTATCTGAATAGTCTGAATATTGTTTCATGTCTAATAGTCCTCCTTTGATGATAAATCAATTTCACAGAAAAGCTCCTAGAACTCACTACATTGCTTTTCTGTTACAATTCCGCAAATAGATTCACGTACCCACGTATTTACTACAACTGGATATAAAGCAAATATGTCAATTCTCATTTGAATTTGATTTCAATTTATTTTTTATGTTTTGCAAAATATTTTTTTTTTTAATCATCTACAATTCGGTTTTTAATGTCAGATAAATCTAATATCCGGACAAAACAAAATGTTTTAATGCTGAACTTAAATGCATTTAATCTCCATTATGCACATCAGTGCTAATAAGATTCAATTCTTTACAAATTAGCTATCAATCAAATACAATAGTTATACTGGAATTCAACTAGGGGCTTTCTTTTATGTGAAGTTGGTAGCTTAAGTCGAAGAAGGCGACGCTAGACGCCGGAACGAAGACTAGTCACTAGGCTCTGCCAAGACGGAAATAGGCGAGTGTTTAAAAACACTGTCTGCCTTTTTTCTTATTTTTTCCCACGTTGCTGTAACACAAAGTCGCTCACTGTCTCCGATATCCGCTGGTGCTACATGAAGCACAGCAACTTTATTTTGTCCTTATTGCGCTGGACGTATAGTTTAGGAGACATTTCGAGTACAGTACCGGGGGTTGTGGGTGAACGGTAACGCTCAGGCCTCGCATTCGGAAAGACGTCAGTTCGAATCGCCATCCAGCTAGCCAGATTTGGTTTCCCATGAATTTAATCACACTTTTATCATTAACTGGTGTTCAATACTTTATCTCTAATTGGGTCCAGTACTGTAATCTGATTCCAAGATTAGTATGAGTGGCTGTTGCACATTTTATACAGTAAATCAACTTAGGTAAAGATCTAAAACTACGTCCATCTATCGTACTTCTATTGGAAGTGAAATAACAATACTAAATACTTGATATTCAGATTTAATAATGACTCTGAAAATCTTTATTGAAACAAGATTCAGGATGAAAGCAATAGGTGACGAGTTGATATTTATTTGGATTTTGGATTTTACTGCTCTGTGCACATTTAATAGTTACGATTTATTCACTAAGGCTTAGTGAAATGCACCATTTAACATTGCTTAAATGTAAGTATTGGTCGACAACTGGTTAGATAATTTATTCCGCGGCACTAGAATCGCAAATAATCACCTGTTGCGCGTCACTAAATGTAGTCCATTTCGCTATTAAAATTCATACTTTGGAGAAAGCAGTCTATATCGACTACGCAATAGTCGCAGGAAGTAAACAACATAAATCTCATTGTTCCCGAACAGTCAGATATCTCTTCTAATGGATCTGATTTAGGTTATCGAGAGCAAGTCAAATAACAAAGGCATAAAAGTAATTTCTTCTGGTTTTATCCTGTGCAGTCCGTTTCTGTTATAGCCATCTAATGAAACCCGAGTAAAACGGACCTTCGCTTTAATGTGGCATCCAAACAAAGGAAGCAAGTTTTTCTTAGAGGTTGGACTGGTTGAAGCAATGAGCATCGGTATTACGTCATGCCCACGCGTTAATAATTATAAATATATATAATTATTTATTTACCTGTATTAGGAATTATAAATGTGCAGCACTAATGCTGTTGTATGAGTTTGTCTGAAAGCAAGGAGTAACTGGTCGATTTAAAGTCTAGAAAAAGGAATAATTATCAAGACAACAAAGGAGAGGATGACAAAAAAAGAAAGACTAGGATGCGTAAGAATGCCAGGTCAGCTGCATAATTCATAAATTGATTTGTTGGCCTGTAAGCGGAAAAACCAATTGAATTATAGCGGACGAATAAATGGAAGTTGTAATTAGTCTCTGATTAAGTATGAGAAGTTGTGAAATAAAAATTGTACCAGATTTAACTTAAAAAGTTATTGCTGGAAGCTTGATCGACGGGTATTTTGGGCTAAGAGAATGAAAAAAGAGTCAAGACAAGGTAGTATTAACATTTTCTATCAGATAATGTAAGAGCAGGAAACTAAGAATTTTGGAAATTGTAACCAGAGAGCTATAAGTTTAAAGATAACGTAAGATGTTCTCGTCCTGGCTAGAAACGATTGCTATGACATATTAAGGTAAAAGTAAAATAATAATAATAACAATTAATTTAAGACGCGGTCATTGTAGAAAACGCTTGACGTCAGCAAGAGCATGCGGCCGTAAAATCAAAGATCCAAATTTTATCACGCCAATGATAAGTAAAACCCATCAAAGGCAGCCGACCCCTAATGTTGGGAAAAGAAGATAGGGATGGAAGGGTGACAAAATTATTCATAACCACTGACGATATCTTCAGTTCTTTCTTTCTTTTTTTAAAATGTGTGCAAATTTAGTCGTTAATACTGTAAATTGTATTTTGATAATCAAACCCAGAAATTATTTAGGTTTAAGTAACATCATTTGAAAATATAAAAACATTGTTAATTACTGTTCCGAGAGATACGGGGCTACTTCATATGATATTCAACAGAGAACATAGAATATAATCTATATGTATGTATACGTTCCTGTAACAGCTTCTAGTATATTCCGTAAGCATGATGGTATTAAGTTTTTTTGATAAATAGAAGCAGTTATGAGTTCTCCATACGCTCATATTTATATTTCTTGCTCAGTTTGCAAATATTAAGTTTAGGTTTCATTTATTGTACTAGTTCTCTTAGTGCACTTGTTTTCTTTGGTAACTAGACTACATTTGAGAAATACGAGCGAGCCTTTGAGGTGCCATATGAGTGGTAGACACGAACAACAGAGCAAAGTTTGAAAGCAGTCCTCCCTACAGAAGGCATGACACTGTTTTCATCCTCCGCAGCGGTAGCTTACGCGTGACAGCAGATCGCGGTGGATTTATCTTGCAGTGAGCCTGCAGAGGGCATACATCACGGCGTGTTGACGCGGGGTCGTCCCGTGCATTAATGAGACCGCGCAGGTCTCGTATCAGCGCCCACTGGACTGCTCAACGGAAAGGAAAAACATAGCAGTACTGCAGTCGTACCCGCTCAGTGTACAGTGCCACAAGTTTCTTTCAACACTTTCGCCGCTATGTGACTATTGATAAAGGTATTAACCCCGTGATTCTGTGCAGCGTAATAAAGCGGTGTCTTACTGGACACTGAAAGGGAAGAGTAGAATTAGTCTTGTTTGAAACAGGTCTTCACGGGTGTACCGCCGGATTGTGATGAGTAACTCCGTCGGTCAGCCGACCAGTACTGCTGTTTTCGCACCTGAGGAAGACAACGGAGTTAGTCGTCTAAATGTCATGTTTGCACAAGATAATCCGGCGGTACACTCGTGTAGACTTCATTGCAATTATACGCCTGGAAATTCTCCGTTCTTACAGTCTTGTTTGAAATCTCCATCCTAAGGTACCACCCATATTGCTGCTGTTGTTAAATGTTCAGATCATCTAGATTCTAGAAGAAAGCTATGTGGACATGTGTCACATCAGCTTGTGTTTAGTATGTAATATTCGTAACGTTAATAACAATAATAATACATAATTTTACATATAATTGCCTTTTTGGAGCATCTTTGATAGCAAAGAGCAAACCCAGCAGCAAGGAGATGAGAATGTTGGTTTAAGATCGATAATCAAGTTCTTGTCATACTCGTTGCAGCATGTCGCTATCAATCTGTTCGGCTCGTAATTCTGGTAGGTTTGTTGGAAAAGGAGGTTTAACAGTGAAAGTTTCACATAGTCAAAAAAAAATCGCTTGGCGTTATTTCGGAGAACATGACTGTTGTGTTTGAAATGCCAGCACAACATAAGCTTCCTAAGCCTCCTTGACTGGCTGCTCACGTCTGCGCTCTCGTGGCAGAAATTTGAAACGCGGCTGTCAAACTGTTTGAGTTTTTCTATATGAATGTAGAGATCTGTGACAATATGTCAAGTAATACAGCTGCAGTCCATCTATGAAATCGTTTCAGTCATGTATAAATAACCCTGTAATGAAAATGATGATTTAATGACGGATGCATTGAGAAGTATCATAACGCAAACGCCTAGAGAAACATGACCAAGACTGGTTAGACTGGCAGTGAAAGAGCTGCGAAAGTATTACAATAATAATTTGATTTCAAATTTGTGGAAGTTGGTTTATTAAAAAACAGTTGCGAATGTGACCAATGAAAAATACCTGTATGTAGCCTACTTGTAAAAGCTATATTGAGTTCAGTGTAACGTATTATAAGATTGTTGGTGGTTTAGTTAATAAGATAAATAATCAGTCCACCATAAAGTTTAGTTTAACATTTGTTTTTTATTCACCAAGAAAACACGACGTCAACGATACTGTTTACATGTATAGATACAATCCAGAGGTTGCGTACAACACTTCTTCCACAGATAATACAGTTACCAGCCGTCGCAAACTGAGTTGGTGAAAAACTTGGCCGAAAAACTAACTAACTCTCTGTCTTGGATGATAGCTTTATATAAACTCCACCGAAATTTCTACAGCACTTGTAGCACGCAGGATTGTGGCGTACTACAAATATTTAAATATCGTATTTTTTGTTTATATTCAGATTAATTTAATATTTGTGAATATTTTGTAAATTAATTATCTGATCAACGTAATTGATATCTCAGGCTGCCTTAATTTCTTAATAATATAACTAAATAAAGAGGTTGCTAGTTGGAAGAGCAGGAGATATTTCGAAGCCGACAACGGTATATCCGGTGGAAATCTCCAGAACGCGTGGGCTGACGCTGTTCTTGCGCCCAGAGTGGATAGGCACCGTTAGCCGTCAAGGTCAATGCGTTGAACCCCGCGCAGGGGTACCCGTGCGGCGGAAGGGGTGAGCGACGTGCGGGAGGCCAGGGCGGATAAGATTGACTTCGAGCCTCACGTGGTTTTGGGAAGAAGTTAAACAACCAATGCCGTATCATATACGGGGTCTACAGATGTTAATTCGTGGTTTCTTTTTCCATGTAACGAAACTTCGAGAAGGAGTTTCGGAAGAGGGAAGGAGAAGCGGATATACTTGGGCATTTTGTGGTCAACGGTCGTCGAGTCGAGACACTTCACAGTGTGGAGTTGCACTGTACTGGCGGGCTCTGGCTTCGATCACAGGCTGGTCGATTTATGCAGTCCATTCACTGGTGGGACAACTTAGAGACCAACGCCGCACGCCGCAGCTGCTGATGCGGGTGATTTTTGGTAATGTGTTCCATCTCCCATCATTGTTCATGGTTTGGAGAGACTTTGAAGGATCCGTAATTGACCCATGATACAGCATCTCTGCTCGATTCCATTTCAAAGCTAGCTGGCAAATGACTACATGAATTTCAAAGCTCCTTGCAAGTTCAGTTTGAGCTTTAATATTGTTCGTCTTTTCTAATTCAATTCGGCGCCCAAGGGATTTTATCCACCATTCATGTAACATTCAATTGTTGGCTTGTGGCCACGATGTTATCATGTTCTTAATTTTAAAAATTAAGTATTTAATATTCAGTTTACTTTTGTTATCTTCAGGCAGATTGTAAAGCCGGATATTGCTTTTGCTTGCAGGTACACATAATGTCTAACGTAACGTTAAATATATCTGGCTATGTACAAGCCATAGGGAAACAATAAATTAAGCATTTTATGTCTGTCATCAATAGCAATCAGGATCCTTGCTACAAGAAAATTAATTTCATAATTTAAAATCAATAATCAAATTGATATTAAAACTTACAGCAATAGTAATGACCCCCTCACAACACAGACCTCAAAAGCTTGCGCCAGATAATTCTCGAACATTAACAATACTTAAACATTTGAAACATATTAAAAACAATCAAAATTAATACATAATCATATACCATCATTACAAAATAGTCAGAAATGGAAATTAAAGATTCTTAAACACAAAATTATTCACAGAAATCATTTTTAACTGTATCAAATCGTCCTTTAGACATCGTAACTTGTAATAATACATCGAATTACGAACATTTAAGCTATTCTCTTGCAAAATTCTGTTCTTAAACATATTAAATGGCTTCTAAATAATTTCTTTTTATGATTTACAGTTAATTGTGAAACAAACATACAGGATCATATTCAACCAAATTCCAGCCTACTACAAATGATTCACAAAATACAATTTCATTTAATTTTAGGTTTGAGGGTTATTACAGTGTACTAGAAGTCGTGTAATAAATGTGTGATTGAGTGCACATAGTAAAGTTTAATATTCATTGTAAAATCAATGGTTTCCCTGAATAAAGAGAAAGAGACTTAATTTCAAATATAGTATATGGTTTCCTTTCAAATGAAAAGAGGAAGTATAAAAGATAAAATTATAACCAGAGGGCGAACGTTGAAAGTCATCTCAAATGTAAAAGATGACATAAAGCTTACTGCCTGTTGTCAGAATCAACCAAGGAACACACTTAAAGTAAAAGAAGAAGAATTTAGATATGAGTTCAGAGACATTCTGAGGTAGTAAATTATTAGTAGTTATGTAGAGACATTTGATTAGAGACTACGGGAAGGAGGTTATAATTTCAAACAAACAGCGTAAAACAAAAACCATAAACTGAGCTTACAGGATTCACAGATTGATGCAGCGGTAGTTACGGTCCATTGGATTATAGTGGCCACAATGGAGATATTGATACGCTATATCAGAAATTTCTGTTGTGACGTTCTATTGCACTTCAATCAACTAATTAATTCATGTCTGTAAATATTATAACGTAATAAGTGTATCAATGTAATAAAAGGTTCCATCCGCAGAATAGCTTGTGTAGTATTTGGGTAACTTGTACTATTCTGTGTTGGCTATACCAAATGTTGGCCGGTATGAGCAAATTGTCGTGCGGCCGGCAGATAAAACGATTCTCGATGTGGACAGAGAGAGACAATTACGCGGACAAGCGGCTATGTCTGTGCCGAGAAATGAACTACTGACTGTAATTAATAATTAATATAAACTGTTAAAGATACGTGTATCAGAGGTATGTGTAGTGAATTTAAAAGTTCTGTTTGTGCAATAATTCAAGTTAAGTGCATTATTGCTTTAAGAGTGCGTGGTGCCAATCTATTCTAATAAAACGCTAATCTTGGTCACAATCTAGCAATGTCTGTCAAACTATCATGTCACGCTTCCCGCCTCCGCTGTCCAACTAACAACGACCAGAGACTACATCATAGAGGTAATAACATTTCTATTTAGTACAGCATCAGCAAAGAAATGAATTGCCAAACACTGAAAGAATATTATATATTGCGTTTAAATTAACATATTAATATTATTAGGATTTTTATTTGTTTATATTAATTGAAAGTAGATGTTTTCGATAAATTCTTAACACATATAACATATGTAAGATAAATGCTTTAATTTTTGGGCAACAGTGTTAATGGAATTTTGATTAGATTTAAATTTAACCTGCTTCAGAACAACTGGCATTTGACGTTACTGCAGAGAGCATAACTATGATTTAAGTTTATTAAGAAATAATTTGTGTTCATGTGAACCACATTACTTCGTTCGAATGAAAGTAGTTCCTGATTGGTCGCGATCTATCCGGTCTGGAAGAGGATTAAAACCAATATTCCGCGGCATAAGTTGTTAAGATTTATTTTTAATTTCCTTTTCTTTCACTAACGCCATATAACAGCCAATGTAACCGTGTCAATGGTTCAGACGTTTTAAAATGGATTTGAATAAATTAGAAAGATGCAAAAACTCGTGAAGATATCAGGTCAAGATTATATCGCAATACAGTGAATATACAGTATTAATTCGGCTTTGACAGAAGCTTTGATATTAGCATAGCGTAGTTTGTGGTTAGGTCGAAATATAACCTGGACCAGGATTAAAAAACCTTTTTGCTACAGCGTAAGGCACGAGGAACTGCATTAAACGTAATTTTATAAGAATTCAGAATGACAACTGAAACTTTTTGCTACAGCGTAAGGCCGAGCGTTATTTTATAATAATCAATCAACTGCTAATAAATGACTTGCCAGAACACTCCATCTAGCGCGACATTTTTGACGGGCTTCTAGGCTAGTTCTCTACTAAAGAGACGAGCTGCAACAAAGGGCCAGTGAGAGAATAAATCAATTCTCGCTGTCCCAGAAGCGCGCAATACGTGGCGAGATTCACACAAACAATCCTGTTGATTCACAGTACGAAGAATGAGCCAAATGAAGCACACTACTCAGATCAACAAATCTCAAAGTGTGAGGAAAGAAACTGGTTTATAAATCAGCAACATGGTTTTAAGATAGGATATTCATGTGAATCTCAGTTGGTGGGCTGTATGGTTGAAGTAAACAAGGGAGGACAATTTCATAATGAAGTACTGAATTTCTCCAAGGCAAAATAATTTCTGGAGGATTGTCAACAGCTGTTCACAGCTATACAAATAATAGGAGTTCATAAGAGATTATATTTGCAGAAAATTGAACTGTGACTCGAGTTTGCTATACATTAGCAAACTTTTGTCACATTTATCTATAACCTGAAGCATAATAAATTTTCTTAGGTTTTGCAGATTATACAAGACAATGTCGCAGAAACCGCTACTGACCTACTGCTTTTTCTGCTTGTGCTATTATCGAAACTTTTAAAATAACCCATCATCCCTAGTTTTCCTGCACTGCAATTTGATTTATCTTATTAATTCCTTGTAGTTAATTTAACACTACAGTTCTCATTTTTATTGAAACAAGTCATGTAAAACTACCATCAGCGTTCTACTTTCGTCTGTCGAAGATACTACGCTATGATACATACTCTAGATTAGGGGTTCGCAAAGTTTTTCGCACTACGTCCCTCTTCCGTTAAAAGAAAAATTCCCACGCTCCTCCAACTACAGTACAATTTTTTTTTAAATATATTTATCAGGTAAATGCTGGCTTTTTAGTACTAACAATGACACCTCAGAGGAAACTCTGAGTATGTGATGTTAGAATAAAGATTTTCAAATCCAAGAGGAAGGAAAGGGGACATAGTACTTGTGACGGTATAGATCTAGGGTATCATCCACACGGGCGGTGAAGTTACCTCGCACCATACCTCCTGCCCCATCCTGGCATATGCACCCCTGGGGTGGAAGCGCGACACCCAGTTTGGAAACCCATGCTGCAGATTCTCGAGTGGCGAGCGTATCTCAAGAGACTTGCGATTGCTTGCTCTTTCGCTACACATGTCAGCAAACTGTGATTGTGGAAATCTCATAACTTCAGAACTAGATAACCAAATGTATTATGAAATGCTTTAACAAATACATTGTGAGAGACAAACTACAAATTAAAATTTTTGTCACCTTTCAGACAATATAATATACTTTCTGAGCAAAATCTAAAACGTCCAGTATACTTTTTTATGCAAACTGTACATAGCCTAGTTGGAATATAGAAAAATTTAAAAAAATAAAAAGCTGATAACGTTGTTATGATTCTCGCGGACTGATGAAGGTAAATATAAAAATGTAGCAAAGGAGTCTGACAAGAAAACAAATGAAAATCCTGGAACTATCAAGATTATTTTTTGCGTAGTAGTGTCGTTGCTTGCCGGTCAACATAAGAACGGCGAAAAAATGCAGCACACCATGACGTCAACACAAATATGGAATATCTCGCAGTTACTTCTCATACACTGTAACACCAGGACACGTAATTGGCGATATAATTTACGGCGCTAACATCGCTATACGGAATTCGTAGCGCTAATGTTTGGCTTATGTGCATCAGTCATGCGGCCAAACTATGTAATTAAACTCTGGAAGCAGATAAAACTTTATGTGCAGTTTAATTGGAAGTACAGGGTATTTCGAATGATGATGCGGGACTTGCCCTCTCATAAATGCGTGAACTTCTTTTGCAGAAAAGTTGAGTTCATTCTTTGCGAAGTTATACTAGCAATGGTTATACTAGTAATGGTTGCAGCTAAGCAGTCCATTCGCAATCTATTAATATCACTATCGCCCATTTATCACTACGAATATAAATCACACACGGCTTTCCAGTGAAACATGGTATAGGAAGACCAGTTGGGTGAGCAGTAACATTCTGGTTGGGCATTCGGGAGGACGCGGTTTCAAATCCCCGTCCAGATTTTGGTTTTCAAAGGAAAACCAGGAGTTACACATTTTCTTCGTTCGTTTGTTGTTTTGACATCAATCAGTTACTATACACACGTAAATCTTATATGGACGAAAACTACCCCCAACATAAAGACAGAAATTTTACTGCAACAACACACTATTCAATTACATTTTTTAAAAAATGGCCTTCTGTTTCAGAGACCATTTAGTCAGTTTCATATTTCATTTATCTAATTATTTAATCAGGCATACCTCACGTAATTGAGGGACGCTATTATGAATACAACACAAGAGGAACACAATATTTAATTAAAACCATCCGTTCCAAAGGCCGAAATCTAAGCGACGACCCTTCTTAGTTATACAACACGTTTGTAAGATAATGTAAAAATCTGGTAACCTGCTTATTTAATGAAGATAAGTGATTTATTTCTGAGTGCGTGTAACTGTTGGGCAATGACCTGCCGTGTTCTTTATCCACTGTACCAGCCACACAACACAATATTACTGAATTTTGGCTTAGACACACTCTGGAGAGAGGCATTTTTAAAGCTGTCGCATGGTGTCCTCGCTCGCGAAGTACCGGACAAAGCGGTCAACGCGGCTGTAGTATTTAGGGAACACTAAATTAGAGGGGAACAGACGGTTTGGGCGGGGCGGCGCGGGCCACTTTCATCTCCAAGGCCTACAATCCAGCACGCATACTGCTGACTCAGCCAGAAACAACGGCTCACGAGATTTCAACTTAATTAAGTGCCCACTGGACTAATAATAGTAGTCAGATGACAGCTTAGTTGGATTAGGTGCTTACCTATCCAAAAGAAAACCGTTGACACAGCTTGATAAAGACCGAGCGGTTTCCTGAATAAATCATCGTTGTTCCAAATTACTGTGTGTTAATGAAAATACTGTATCCTAATAACATTTCGACAATATCATATTCTAAATGTTTATTTTATAGTTTATAAGTAAATACAGCATCACTCCGAAAATTTAACTATTAGTTGAACGATTTACTTTAACTGTAAAAAAGAGATACTGCCTTTGAAGCGTTTCTGGTATGTTTTACACATATCATAACCCGTCCGATGTGGTCCCAGCAAAAAATTGTTTCGAGAAATATATGACGACAAATTAGAATTAGTAAAAGTTTAGTAAATTTATCTCGAGCACCAATGCCGATGCATAAATTACAAAACTAAAATCACCGCAAGAAACAACCTACTGCGTAAACTGATTGGATCACAGTGAGGCAGTAAACCACAAACTATTCATACATCAGTAATGGTCCGTGTTACTCTGTTGGAGTTTATACATGCTGAGTTTGATACTCATCATCTCACACCAAACAGGAGGATGGGGTCCTCAGTAAAACCTGTAGGCTGCCTGAAGTCTGCCTAAAGTCTACCCCAGTTTACTCGCTTTATCATCTTTCAGGGCTTGTCACGCCCAGTGTCCGAGAGAAAGAATGGGAAAGCGCTCATCCACTGAACGGTCATCAGCCCAGAGACTAAGTCCATGAAAAGCATCCTGAGAACTGAAAAGTTAAACGTGCAGTTGTGAAAACTAAGGTCCCAAACATTTCGTTACCAGTTGAGGAGTGGGTCATGCTGAGGAATGGAATATCTGAAGGTCTTTGAATCGATTGCAGACGAAAGTGGGCATGTCCAAGGCAAATCTGGCGTAATGGAGTTATATTGACATCACAAACATTAAGTGTCCATGTGATGATCCAATGTTCCATGTCCCTTTCATCCTGCAGTGAAGATGATCCGCTCTGAGCAATACCGAATACTGTTGATGTTGCGAATTACTGGACGAAATGGGTTTAAAGTCGTCAACTTGTACAATTTTTAGCTGTGTACGTGATTTTTGTGATTCTAGGATAATAATAATAATGACTGCCAAAATAGTGAAATTCTTCACAGCCAAGACCATTGGTTGAACTGCCAGTTCCTTATCGAACAAGGAGTCAACGTTTGTTGATCTCTCCATCATTCCGACGCAAAGCCCCAACAGGAGATAAACAAATGCAGTTCTTACATACTGAAAGATTGTAGGGAAATCGAATACTAGACATGCCACGACGACCGTTAGTGAACTTCCATGATCGAAAAGGCAGAAGTTGAACAGCAGGTTTAACAAGACCTGACTGGGCAAGTATGGAAGCTTGAGACGTCCACGATTCGGACGTGTGCACTGGGACAGGGTATCTGAGGTGGTAACAGATCATTTGATACTTAAAAAAGTATGTTTATTAACATGACGCGGCAAAAGTAAACTGATATACAATTTGCCTCACAATTTTATGGAGTATGATATTCAAGCACAGACTCACCGCGACGATTTATTCAGCATTGTAGACTTAATAATTTGACGATAAGTATAAGCGAGCATTTTTGTCATAGACGACTAGTAAACCAAAACTAATCCCAAACCAGCTCGGTGTTGCCTAGATGTTTTAAGATTTCATCCATTCTCTTCTCTGACCGTTATCAACAGCGGCAAGTCGCTTATCGGCGCCCTTCTGCTGATGTTACATGCTTCATTCGATCAGCATGAAATCGAACTGCCTGCTACAAAAGATTTTTATTTAACCCTTTGACCCTGCCAGTGTATGGAGGAGACACGCCGAGTCAAACGCTAGCCGTGCCAATGTCACCGTAAGCCAACGTTCAACTATCGTTGCTGAATTTCGGATTCTCAGTACCTTCTTCGTTATTAGCAGCGGTAAAATCCAGCCACTCAGCTCGGCACATCTAAGAGATCCATTCGCCTCTCTAATTAAAGTATCCCTCTAGAATTTAATTGCGAGTGTTGACATATTCTGATTTGAAGTTATGTACCTTTTTATGTGGATTTATATGAACATAGAAAAAAAGGAAAGGTAGGACATTTAAAGGGCAATGTCGATATTCGTTTGTGATTCAAGAAATAACGCGGCGTGCATAATTTGGGATTGAACAATATCATTCCTCAAAGAATACAAATCGTCATTACGGCGCTAATCATTCTACGCATAACTCAATTTACAAGAAGCCTACAGTTAGAAAAATATGAACGTATGAAATGCGACTTGAATTCTCAGCAATTGTTGTTAAAGAAAAAACGCTGAACAATAAACAGCAACTCGTGTTAGTTTCCACGTGGCTCATTCAACAGCGAAACTCAAGAAACCATTTACTGATGCCGAATTAATTATGAATTTCATGCAGCAGCAGAAATATGCCCAGAAAAAGCAAATTTATTTAAAAACGTCAGTTTTCCAGTAAAAACTGTGGTTCGAAGAGTAGATGATATTGCAGAAAACATTAACTTAATTGTTTGACAAAAATCGATACTTAGAGTGGTTCTCTTTTACCCTGGATGAGTCGATATATATTTCAGACACTGTTCAGTTGTTAGTTTTTATTCAAGGAATAGGTACTACGAACAGTATATAGAGCTTACTGACGTTCATACAATTCATGGCACGACCACTGGAGAAAATATTTTTAAAGGACTTTAAAATGCTAGTCAGAAAAAGAATCTTCAATGAAAAAAGAAGTTGATCACTACAGATGGTGGCAAAACATGTGGAAAAAAATGTGTCGTTGCACCCTAGAAAACGGAACCGTTAATCGTACATTGCGCCATTCTTCAACAGCCTTTGCGCTGAAAATGTTTGGATATGTGAGAAGTTTCAAAGCCATTCATGCCGGCTGTTAATTCTATCAGATCGCAAGCGCTCAGCCATCGTCAGTTCCACAACTTTATTGAAGAGATTTGAGAAAATGATTACCATATTATACTGCAGTACGCTGGCTTAAAAAATGATTATGGATGTTATCATTGAATAAAGATTTAACTAACATATGAATAATAATCATTTGAAATAACATAAAACCATCTTCTGCCCCATTTATGCATCATTACTAGCGGAGTTCCCGCCGTTGCCCGGTACAGTTGGAATAGATTTAACCGTACACTCTTTTTACATATTCACGCAATGAGAAATGTGTGTACCAAGTTTCATCCATTACCGGAATTAAATCAAATCTGGGATCACTCGTCCGCTACCAAGAAATGGATGAATTTATTTACCCGTACACTATTTTTATTCATCCGAAAAGATTCGTATGTACCAAGCTTCATTAATTTTGGACAAGCCATTTCCGGTACTAAACTAAATGATGATTTAGCCGCACAGTACTAAAATGAGGTGCGTTGAATGCTTTGACACAGAAAGTCTGTTTCATTTTATTCCAGGCTACATTTCAACCTAATTACAACATCTGCTAATGTTGCTGCTCGAAAACCGAAACATGTACCATATGTGCATTAATACTGTAGTGAACAGTGTCATCCGATATTTTGTTATTTAATAATGGGGTATTTTGTACTCATCGAGATGGAAGGGCCAAAGTGAGAATGGGAAGTTTGGCTGGAGAGAGACAGGTCATACCACCTATGGACGGGAATGTTAAGATGTGCTTTCTTTTCTATGTTGTAATTCGAACGGCGGGGGGGAACAAACGTAAATATCGTAAATACAATGGTAGTTATTTGGATCTTGGCTTTACGTTAGTAGAAGTAAACAATAACGAATGACCGCAGTGCGTGCTCTTGCGACAGAGAGTATACTCCCAAATAAGCTAAAGCGACACCTGGAGACCATTTAACCTACTATAGCTGAAAAATCCAGCAAATATTTTCAGCAGGAACTTACAAATTTCAAAAAAAAAATGTTCAGTAAACAATCTTCAGTACCTATGAATGCTCTCTGCTAGTATCTTTCAAGGTGGCATATAGACTGGCGAAGTGCAAAAAAAAAAAACTCACATCATCGCTGAAGAGCTTATTCTTTCGGCTTTTCTTGACACGGTTAATATTATGGTGGAAGAATCGGCGGGAAAACTAATTTCAAAGGTACCTCTGTCTAACAAAACTATTAGTCGAAGAATTCATCATATGGATGAAGATTAATAAAGATGTTCACCCTCTCTATTGTGTATCGTTTCTGGATTATAATGTTATCGTTGAAGATCTTCTATTCTGGAAACGTATTATTGAAAAAACAACAGGCTCAAGCTACTTGACAGTTCTATAATATAAAATGATATGGATTGATGGAAATGCATCGGTGTATGTACTAATAGTGCCCAATCAGTGTCTGTCCGTTATGTTGGGTTACAGGCGCTTATCCACAGCAAAGCACCGCATGCTATGTGGACTCATTGCATCATCCATAGAGAAGCACTTCCATCATAGTCGATGAGTTCTCACTTGAACTTAGTATTAGAAGGTGTCGGAGATGTAGTCAACCACATAAAAGACAGGTCACTGAAAGCAAGATTTTTCCAAAAATTATTTATTGACATGGGAGCTAAACAAACGACTACGTTCTACTGCAGATCATAATGGCTTTCAAGCGGGAACGTTTTATCCTGTGCATTGAAGTTACTTCAAGAAATTCGCACTTTTCTGCAAGAGGAAGACCACGCAAACTCAAAGTACTTCGCCAAACCACACATTTTGCTAAAACTAGCCTATTTGTACTAAATATTTGACAAATTAAATGCTCTGAATTTGTCTCTTCAAGGCAATAATATGTACATCTTGAAACTTTTAGAGAAGATTGTAGCGTTTAGGAATAAGTTGCAGTTGTGGAAAATAAAAATTAATGAGTATAATCTTCAAGAATGTTCCCCTGAATTGCACAAATACGCCGTCTCTAATGTGATTATTGTTTCATATTATCTGTCATTCCTTTTCACGGAACATCTTTCAAAATTTAACTGATTTGTTTTCAAAATATTTTGCGGTAGTTAATGTCGAAAAGAATTTGCGTATCACTAAAACCTTTATATATTGAAGCACCACCAGAATTTACTTCGCATGAAGAAGAAAATCTCATTGAGCTGTCTTGCTATATCACTCTTAAAACAAAATATTGTTTCTTCCAATTTGGTCGAATTTTGAACAACGGCCTTAAGAATTTTAATTCCTTTTGCAACATCCTATTTATACAAAGCCGGATTTTTAGCTGTAGCTGTAATATAAAGCAAATGTCGCTAAAAGAAAAGAGATGGGTGGTCAACAGGGTCACTCACCTGGCGGGAAATGCCTGTCGCCCGACACCCGAATGTGCTCTCACCCCGGCGAACTTAGCAGAATATGTCCGACCTCTGTGATATGAGCGGGCAAATCAGATATCGGGGATATCACGTAACATTAGGTGCCGACCTGAAGATCCAATCCAAATGAGCGTATAACTTAAAATCCTGGGAATTTCTGTTGTATGTGAGCTTCGAGACTACAAGGGGCGCAGCAAGAAGTTTCCTCGCGAGGGAGAAGAGCGACGAAATTCAATTCGATCTTCGAGTCCATGCTATGCGAGTCTAGTCTGTGGCGGACTAGGAAAGTTGACTTCTCGCCAACTGCTGCTATATGACTTCTGGCTGCCGGCTTGCTGGAGCAAGCTTATCACGGCGACACAGCCAGTAATGCCTACAGCCGCCTTGTGAGATAGACTCACATACTGTGGGTCCGCTCCAATCACCGCAGACATCAGACGCAGAACTACAATGGTAACTTATTACGACCAAGCCATCTGATTGTGCATTCCGTGAAACTGAATCCTTAAGCGACTATGAGAGGATAGATCCATGTTCTAACTTTGTAATTGAACCAAACCCCTGAGCTAGCGGCATAATTTGCCAGAACTAATTGTTTTCGAATGATATTGTTCATTCGTGGCGAACATGGTTTTCTTTTAACTGTAAAGTCACAGTATTATGATACCTTTGTCTAAGATCGTAATAACTTTTAATTTTCATTGTTTCCAAATGTCATTATTTCTTGCATTTTAATTCTGAGTTGGATTTATAAATAAATATACAATTGTTTGCTTGCTCATGACGGCTAATTGTACCTCTGAGCGTTGCTTTTATGATTTTGCCAATTTGTGTTAATGTTAACGGTAAATTCGCTCAGACTTGTAATCGCCAGTGATAAGAAAATAAATGTCATATTGGACAATTTTTCCTAAATTCCAACTAACATCGAGATTCTTGCAAAATTAAGAAATTTTCACTGCTTCATAAAAATTAAGATTAAAAATCCCCTTTTTAGCCAAAAGGTATGAAAGATAATTGTAACGTGGGTTGCCCACGAAGGTCCCCACTACAAGCTGTAAGTGCTCAGAGAACTGAAAGAGTTTGGGACCCCTACCCTAATCAACTACCTATCTTCAGAGTTTGAGACGTCCTTCGTGGAATGTTTCATTTTTAAGTTCTTGCGTTAAAAAAATAATAAATAAAAATTTTTTAAAAAAAAATAAAATAAAAAAAAACTGCTTGATGTTTGCGGCTATCGACAATCTGCTTCACTTCTTCTATTTTCTCGCAAACATTGCTTGAATTTAGTTGATAAAGAAAATATTTCTTGCGCGATTGTCTCGACTCATTTTTTTTCGTTGACAATTTATCTTTTAACTTATTCGATTTCTCTAGCGACTGATCTGCGTTTACTACTCAGCCATTATAATGTTTACACTTATTATTTATAATTCCATTGATAACATTTCTTATTCAGAATTAATTTTTGTGTTGCATTTCTACAGGAACAAAGAAAACAACATCTGTCACCATTCTAATTCATTGTCTGGTAATTGTATTTTGTTTGCCTGTCTTATTGATGTACTTTCCTTGTTGCCCAAGATTAGCTAAAATTAACAAAAAATATATTTTCTCTCTACATCAAAGCTTACAACTAAGTTTATACGCAATGTAAAAATAATAATAATCCTGGCTGTTTCATAAATAAACAAGTGCAAAAACACTATTGCTCAAATAGACATGTTTACAATGACAAAAGAACGCATGCAAAACAACACTAGCTACATCGTATGCTCAACATTCAATGCTGTAATTCAATTTTCCAAATGCAGGAAACTGACAGGCTAACTATTTTGCATCTGAAATGAAATTGGCACACAGCATGCACAAAATATCCACTCACTAAAGCATGTGAATCAGCAACACAAGAGCTGAAACGTTACAAAATAGCGAGTAGTGAACATCTGAAATATTATCCAGAACACAGATAATGGCTTCAATTTTATGATCTATAGTTGAAGATTTGAAAACTGCAAAATCATGTCCACATGTTAGTTTCCCAAGAGTGGTTCAAAATAGTTTCTACAAGGTAGACACGTTTTCTCTTCCTTTTTTTTTAATTTACTTGATTTCAGGTCCATTGCTTTCGCATAACTAAAAAATTAAATAACATTTCATTTTTGTACAGACCACCATGAGATAATTAAACATGTTGCTCATAGTTAAGACAGTAGTTATAATATACACTGAATTTCCGTACAGCTACTGGAACTGGTTCAGAAATATGTGCTCTGACTGAGTCTAATGGGTGAGTGTTAACGCTTGATTCTTTTGATAGGGAGGACGTGGGTTCGAATCCCCGTCCAAACATTGATATTTCTGTTTACTGCGGTTTCCCAAAATCACTCATGTGAATGTATTGATGGATTCTTCAATTGGCGGAATTACTTTCCGTTCCTTGGTGTATCCTCTCCCACCTCTAATGACCCCGATCTCGACGAGCCATAAAGTACTAACAATGAGCTTCGAGAGACGTACAGTGTAGAGCGACAGCACTCTTCCATCACAAAATTTTAGGGAATCCCATCTTCGGAATGATGACTAGTCAAGAATGAAATACATTCTATTAAAAAAGATACCAGGTTTTTTTTTCTCACAACGATCAATGCAGTATTCTAGCAAAGCATCAAACAGCGTTGTTCCCATCAAATGCAGCGAGGACTGTCGAACCGATTAGGTTGTATGAAGGACAGGTTTACCAGATAAGGGAAAAATCAGTTGATTTCGCAAGGGCTTTAAAATAAAGATAGCATATGTACGCATTATCCGTGGACTATTACACCTACAAGTTATACTGTTCCGGCTTGTAGCCGTGTCGAGAGCGAAGGATAATCACAAGGCAAGAGGTCATGCGAATTATATCTTCCGACCGTATATCGGCCCTCAGGACAGATTTGGATACAGAAGAAGTAGCCGAACAGAACAGTGCGGACATCCCATAATGTTTGGTGATAGCAGATGGCCAATCAATTTTATCCTTCTGTTATCACTAATCCAAAATTTTTAGTCGTCCCAGTCAAGTCGGTAATGTGAGGAAGAGGTTGATGGGCTGGTTATCTATTTGCGAATTGTTATTTGAGTTGTAGGGCGTGACGAAAGTGAAGTTATTAACTCTATATTTTATATATATATATAATTGATTTTAACTTGCAAAATGATAAAGGTTGGAGGAAGGGAACTCTAGGCTGATCTTTACTTAATTACCAAATCTACTAATATTAAAGATACAAAACCTGCTGCGTGCGGCTGGATTGCTGAGAGGCAGCGAGACCAGTCTTCCGGTATTAGGCACATTGTTACGAGACTCAATTTTTCCTCAGTTTTACATTTTTTCTTATGATGTATTTCCTTTAGATTTATTGATAACCCACGACTTGATTCAGAAAATTATGTTTCAAACTGCCATCCTTTACGAAACTTAAATCTGCTGCTCTTCCTTTTTTTGTTGAAATATCTACTCACTTTTTCATGAATTAATAAAAAGTTTCCAACGTTCTCCTCAACGTAACGTGTTTTCCATTTCCAACTGATACATCCTATACCAAGTAGTTAAAATGACTAACTTGTTCGATAGTTCGCTCAGTTATAACTGTGTTAGGCCGCATATGATATTATTATTAAAAGCAATTATTTTCCATTTGATTTTTTGAATTAAATATTTTCGATGGAAAATGATCAGCTTGTTCAAAGACCAAAGCGGTATCATCTGCATAAAAAATATAACTGAATCTACTGCGTGTTGATTCAGCTTCTCTCCATTCTCTCTAGCTTCCTCACCATAAACGTTAAATGACTTGGGGGATAGTCCCATTATCTTTATTTATTCTAATTTAATCTATAATTCCTCTCCAAAATCCATACCCACCTACGTAATGCTGTACAAGAAATCAAATCTTCATTTGTCCATGATGTTCCGTAACTTCGTTTATCTACATTATCAAAAGCCTATTCTGAATCTCTACAGATAAGTTAGTTTATTATTTATCTTTGTTTTCTCTTATCTGTCACAACACAAAGCTAGAGTCTTCAATGTGTCTCACCCAGAGGATAGTCTTAAATATCTTTTAATCTGTTGTTCAGTATGCAAGCGTCTATTTTACAGGTAATTTCAAGATAAGCAAATCCAATTTAATAGTTGCATAGCGTTTCATTGTCCCCCCCCCCCCCAAGATGTATAAAATTTTGTTTTCCACTTCCGCCAGTTTCGAACTATCGGTTATCTACTGTCCCTTTTTATGCAGTATTAAAGAAATGTAGAGCTGCGTATCCACTAGGCGCGGCAAAACCCTCGAACACTGGCTCGCGCGGCGATACCTGGCTCCAAGACAGGTATCGCCGCGAAAGCCAATGTTCGTGGGTTTCTGTTGACAAGCGCGGCACAGAGTTGCGCGGCAAGCAATGCAGGAACAGTCAGTTTTCACGACCATGGAAGTTTCACGTGCACGAGCAGCTGCCGCCTTCATTGTGATGCATCACATAACACACAAGAAATCTAAACGAAAAATGGGTTGGTGGATGAGGAAATTGTACGTTAATAGAATGCAATATAGTATGAGACTAATGGAAGATATGAGAAATGAAGCCATTGAAGATACAATAAAAAATTTCACAAGAATGACTATTGTAGAATTCGAGTTCTTAAAATCATTGATTGAGCCGAGTGTGAATAAAGTGAACACTAAGTTTCGAGATGCGATTTCAGTTACCGAAAGACTAGCAATAACTTTAAGATTTCTAGCAACTGGAGACTCATATACTAGCCTGCAGTACCTTTTTCGAATGTCAAAACAATCTATTTCAAGAATCGTTCCAGATGTTTGCGACGCATTATGCGAAGCGCTGAAAGAATGGGTAAAGGTAAGTAAATAATACACAGTTAATATTAAAGCTTTTATTTTATTTAATATGAACAAGAATTTTTACTTGGTGTGTAAATTCATTTAATCGTGTCATTCAGATAAAGATACTTTGGTTCGAATTTCAAGTGATGGTAAAGATACGTTGGTTGGAACTTCAAGTGACGATTGTGGTATTGGAGGTCTCAGATTAGGCTGCATTGGAGGATGAAGACCATCCATAGTGTGTGTTTTTTCCTAAATCGGCCTCAAAAATTACAGTGTTAATAGCTTGCTTAGCGAAAGCTAAAGTGCGCTGATCATATTTTCGCAGTTCATTTCAGATGAGCTGTCCGTACGTGAAATATGGGTCACATGATGTTGACGTCGTTTCATTCAAAATTTCAAACTCTTTTTTCAACATGTGGGACTCTTCAAGGCAATTTGTTTTTCTTTTTACATTTCTCCTTCTAGTATTCACAGCATTATTCTCTTTTTACTCTATTTCCAGTGTGTCCGTTGCTGAATGTGTGGTTAGTTCTTGATAATCAGTTTTATTTGGTGCGTCATTTTCAGTTGTTGGTATATATATATATATAAAACAATAATTTTAGTTGAAACTGAAAACTTTTTATTTATTTTAATGTTACAGACACCAGACACTGAAGAAGAATGGCTGGAGTTAGCGCAAGATTTTGAAAGTAAATGTAATTTTCCTCATGCAATAGGTGTCATGGATGGCAAGCATATAATGTTGCAAGCACCTTTCAACAGTGGAAAAGAATTTTACAACTATAAGCATTTTGTTAGTATTGTACTATTTGCTTTAGTCGACGCAGACTATTGCTTTCGGTACGTAGATATCGGCTGTCAGGGTAGACTTTCTGATGGCGGTGTTTTCAAGAATACTAAGTTATACAAAAAACTTGAAGAAAAATCCATGAAAATTCCCCCACCATCAATCCTTCAAGTCCAATATGCTGTCAAAGTACCGTTTGTGATTCTCGCTGACAAGGCTTTCGCACTCAATGAATTTACAATGAAACCATTTCATGGAGAACTAGAAAAAGGTTCTGAGGAAAGAATCTTTAATTACAGGTTATCGCGAGCACGTAGAGGGACTTGGAGAAATGAACCTCCTCCTACATCGCTACTGAGTATTGCCCGTATTCCACGAAGAGCCGGAAATTATGCAAAAGAGATACGTGCACCTAGCTAGTCATTTTGCTACCAATGGTGCAATATTAAAATATGAACTTACATCTTCAGGCATTGTGTCGAATGTTTCATTAGGCTGGTCTTCATCTTTCATAAACTGAAAATCGTCGAAAGCGAACCACTTTGATATGTAAACATCTTGTGCACCTGTAATGAAACGCATAACAATGAAATTAGTAGACTTTTTATTTGTTTAAAATAATCAACCTACTACTTACAACGTTAATTATTAAGTGGAACCGAAGGTGGTAAAATAAAAATAATCGAAATTTGTTTTTTTTCCAAATTTTTTATTAAACTTTCCTCTACAAGAGAAACCATAATTTTGAGTTATACAAGTCCTAGATGTGGAATTATTGCTTTTTTTTATATATACCCGACATCCTATCGTGCGTGGATGTAGTTGACATACTTTCAAAGCCTTTTGCTATAAATTAGATTTTTAAAATTTAAGGAACATTTTCTCAAAAATTACTCAAGATAGGGACATAAATTTTTTTATATGTTTCTCTTTACTGTCCAAATTACATCTCAACACTATTGTAATAAGTCCAGTAGTTAAAATGAAATAAAATATAATATTTAAAAAAGATTGTTGTTAAACACAGAAATTTTTTACTGAGACTTCCGCAAGTAGGAATACGAGTGGTGCTATATTCTGTCCTGCAGGCTACCATATGGCTTATATTGTAGACATACATAGCACAAATCGATAAATTATACAGTGGGGATCATTATAAGTGTTAAATAATAAATTCTTACCAGAACCAGTAATAAGACTTTTAGCTATTCTTGATCTTTCTCTTCTGTATGATGCCAGAAGCGTAGTCATCTTCTTTAAGTCAGAAACGGGTAAGCCCATTGCTGAACTTATTTCCTTCCATGCATCGTCCCTCAACGTTTTGTTGTGGTAATCTGCACATTTACTATTCCACAAAAATTCTTTCGCACCATACAGCTGTATTAGAAATCGACACTTTTCGTTGTTCATGGCAGTAGTGATGGGCAAACCGATTCTTTTTGATGAATCGTTTGGAATCGATTCACTCCTCGCTGAGAATCGATTCTTTTAAACGACTCTTCGATTCTTTTCACATGATATTTTGAATGACGAAAATAGATAACGAGTTATTAACCAACAAGAAGGAAATGATTAACAAATTCTAACTAAAATAATAACATTTGTTTTTGATAGTTAAATTGTAAGTTATTTATTGCAAAAACAATTTATTTTATTATTTAAACAAATGAAAACACTAATTTTACAATAAAAAAGACTAGGCAAGATTATAAGTGTAAATGTAAATAATAAATACCTGAAACGTGAAACTGGACCTGTGACTTGAATGTAGTGAAGCACAAAAAGCAGGCTCTCCACTAACTATTTGAGCGCCCTTGCGCAATACCGATTACGCCGCCCCCTGTCTAACTACAACCAGTGGTGGATCTGGGAATTTTCCGAACCGGGTCAGCAAAATGTGAGATTGCCACACTGTGAAATTTTCAAGGCTTCCAGCTAATTGTTGTCAAACCTCATTACTGATTCTAAGCCTTGTTGCAGATTGTAATTGTCGATTGAGATTGTTGATTTAGATTGTTGATTTTGTAGGTGGCATGTTTGTTACACGTCTCGCTAGAGGGCGTCCATAAACCACGTAGATCGGTCTTGAGAGGTGGGTGGAGGGGGCTGGAAGGTGGGATTCCGAGCCAGGCCAAATAGCTTTTCAATCATATTATTTGTCACACTTAAAATGAGATACAGAACACTCAACACCATGTAAATATTTATTTCCGTCACGGGAAAAACTACGTGGGGAGAGGGGGGTTAGAGACATAAGCCACGTCGAGTTACTTGGGGGAGGGAGGGTTCACAAGAAGCCAAAATGGAGCCTACATGGTTTATGGACGCCCCTTACATATGCTCCAATTTTACTCCATAAATTTGGCAAATTTTTTGAATTTGCCGGATGGTGCTTTAAACAGCGTATCACTAGCATTTTACCTACAAACCAATAAATCAGTGTTTGTTTAAATGGCATAATTTAAATTTTATATTTATTTTCTTGGTTTCAGTATTAGTATTTTGGGGGACGTCCAGAAATTACGTGAGGCTATTTTCCGGAAATCTAGACCCCCTCCCCCCCTCCGTGAGACTTGGTGAGATTTTGCCGGACCCCCCCCCTCCCCGTTGGTGAGATTTCATGAGATTTTCACGGAACCCCCTCCCCCCAGTTGTTCGACCAGGAGAAGTTTCGAGACTTTTTTTAGCTGTCGTGCTCCCCGAAAGAATGATACCCCCTCAAAAGCCGGTTTTTGGCGCTGTAAACTGGTATTTTTACGCTTTTTTTAGTTCTACACTCGTTCAAGTTCAAAATTTCACGTGAGATATCCGTCGACCCCCCCCCCCCCCCCTTGGTGAGATTTCGTGAGATTTTCCGGACCCCTTCCCCCCCTAAAAAGTCTCACGTAATTTCTGGACGGTCCCCTATATTCATCGACGGCACTGTTCCCCAACGTCTTTTCGTTTAACCTTTTTCCTCGTAGAAACCTCACCAGCTGGAACAGTATATATGCCGCTTCAGCACCTGCTAATTTTTGTAATGGTCCAATTCATAAACTTCGTTCATTTCTATTGCAAAATGTTTGCATTATCCACAAAATTAAGAACTGAAGAACAACTAAAACACTGATGAAGTTCGTATGATAATAACCGGACGCGCTCCATCGCAATTAAATTCAGTACTCGATGCATTCGCAATTTGAAAAACCCACGCAACATGGGAATAGCAGATGGCTCTGAAATCGGTATACTTTTCCCTGTCCTCAAATTATCGGGAAATACTTTATTTGTGGTAAAACATAAAAGTTATAGGACGTATAATTCATTGATAATTTATTTGTAAATCTAAATCTGTGTTGTGGTAGCATCTATAACAGTCTGGAAGGAAACCAAAAACTTATAACTAGTTCCAAAAACACTAGAAAAATGTGTATTTAAGAAAGTAAATTCCTAAATTTAAAAATACTTTTTTAATATATTTTTAATTTTCCTGTTCCAAAGATAAATATTCTTTATTTCCTTACAAATAAGTTGCCAAACCAAGAAACACGCAGTGGGAACTAAGATTGTGAATCGAAAGGAATCACGAGTTACGCAGATATCAAGAGTTAAAAAGAGCCGAATCCATGGAAGAGTCATTAAGACAGAAGTGAGCCGAGAGCGAGTGAGCCGAGAGTCGTAAACATTATCGAGTTAACGACTCGGAGTCGACTCAGAACCTGGACGAGTCGGTGAGCGATTGCGCAACAACGGCTCAGCTCCGGAGCTCCCTCTTAACAACTCTTGAGTGAACCGTGACTCTTCCAAGTGAGTCGATTCCGCAAACGATTCTTTTAGACGAGTCGACTCTTTGAATCGATTCACGATTCTTTTGCCCACCTCTACATGGCAGTAAACTGTTGCTGTGCCGCGCGAGCCAACTCCAAGAAAGACACCGCCGTCCTAACTGCGCGCGAGCCAATTAGTGGGGGCCTTTGCCGCGCGCCTAAAGACCGACAGAGAATGGCTCGCAGCGCGGGATGTTCGACCGCGCCTATGTTCGAGCTGGCTCGCGTGGCAACAACGTATGCATTTATGTGCAGCTGCCGCGCGAGCCAATGTTCGAAGGTTTGCCGTACGTAGTGGATACGCAGCTTTAGGGTGTTACTTTTAAGAACGCTTCTCCATATATCAGTAGTTCCAAGCTTTGTGCAGCTTGTTAATATTGCTTTCCTTTTTAAAGCTAATTGACCCACAGTTATATCACCTAGATTCCAGAATCTACTTTAGTTACAATTAATTTCCAAAAGTTCGTCATATTGTAATCTTTTACAATGAGTCATCCGTTGTATTTATTCATTGCTGTTTAGTTAGAAATTTTCGTGCCATCGCCTATTAAATGATTTCTTAACTTATATGCCACATAATGTATCGATTATGGTCATGCGGCTTAAAAAACAACGTGTTTACTCAGCATGATTCTCGGTCTCACTACTGGTTTTCTTATACTCTGCTCGATTTCTTCTATATAATTCCCTATGTGTTTCGATATGTCCTTTGTTTTTCTTTAACTGCAATCTATGGTTATATTACATCTTCAGTTATTACTCAACGTTTCTAAGAATTTCATTCCTCAACGATGTCTTCTTTTATTATGTTTTGTTCTAATTAATTTTTTTTATGGCATTACGCCTCATCGAAGCCATCATGGCCTTTTGAAGGAAGCATTCCGGCATTCACGTGAGATGATTTGGGAAAACCATTTAAAAACCAAACCTGGATGTCCGGACGGGGATTCGATCAGGGGTCCTCCCGAATGCGAGACCAGAGCGCTAACTATTCATCCATCACCCTCGGTTATTCGTTCTAATGTTTCATTGTTTCCTTTGATGTCGATTTCTGATATTTTCCTCTTTCTACATTTAATGATACACTCAGTTTCAGGAATAACCTATATCAAAGAATTCGGGAACTTAATGCTAGGAGTGCGTTTAGGGTCATGTCCTCCTACAGATTGGTTTAACGAGGATAACATTTTTCGTAACATTCTACGTCCGTATAGGACTGAATAATATCGACATCTCCAGTTCTGAGAAATATGAGAGTAGGAAATTAAAGCTTTCTTCCAAGGAATATACAGTAGATGAGGTCAATGAAAGCTTGAATTAGTCTGTATAGAATAGTTTTTTCACTGACAGCAAGGAAACCCGATCAGTTAGATTTCTTAAAATCATTTGACAGGCGATATTGGAATATTTATCTTATATCACGTTGGACAAGGGGGAATTTCTAAACAAGTACAATCTTTCAAGAAGACAAGTGGCTTAGAAAGGATGGTTATCAGAACACTGTAGTACTATCTAGTTCATACATGTATACAAAACTTCAGAAAAATGTTAACAACAAAGAAAAGCCATTAATTTCTCTGTGTATCTCCAATTTCCGTCTTTATTATCTCACCCTCTCATCTGCCTGCCTGTCTTTGTGTTGAGCGCCCGTGTGGAGTGCCTTTGAACTCTTTAGCATTCTTTTGTGTGTATTGTTGTGTGTGTTTGCGTGGTTTACTAACAAGGTAAATTTTCTCTCATTAACACTGCTCTATTCTATACTTGCAAACGAAGGCCTGAAAGCACTCGAAGTTAGTATTACTCTCAGTAGACGTGCTTTAATGCCGGATCACTAAACAGGCCCGCCGCTAGCTGTTTGAGCGCCCGCGTGCAATACCGATTATGCCGCCCCCTGTCTAAGTAGCCAGTGGTGGATTTAGGAAATTTCCGAACCGGGTCAGAAAACTGTGAGATTGCCGCCCCTTCAAACATTATTTGCCGCCCCCATTGTTGCCATTCCGAGTGTCGCCGGCCGCCCCAAGCAGCTGTTGAGCTAAAAAAAAAAGGTCGCCCCTTACATAATACGCTGCAAATTTCGTCGCGGCGACAATGGAGTGGCAACTATCGCGGGGTGGCGACTGTCGATCGCTCGTTTTGCCGCCCCCCCCTCGATGTGCCGCCCGCGTGCGGCGCACGCGTTGCACGCCCGCTTACGGCGGGTCTGTCACTAAACCTCATTGCTTGGCGATTGGTTCACTGTTCGAATCCCGATGCGTGAACAACTTTTTACCTTTCGGCATCGGGCTAGCAGGTTAGGAAGGAGTGGAACATAAATTTTGAACTCAATCAACGTCTTTTCTGATTTGTCATCGAAACGTATGAAGCAAAGGTACATGACAATGGTGATAGTGGGGACACAACTTCACGGTCGGTGGTCGAACTTTAATCGTGGGTTCCGGACTTCTCCTTTCTTATTCTCAGACACATCATGAAAAACATGCTGCACTTACTGTAATAATAAAACACACTGACAATAGATACAGTGCAACGGGAGGCCACTATAGTTGAGGATCTTACTGTGAGGCATTCTTCAGATTAGTAGGCGAAGTTTCTGTAATCGACCATGGCACCTCGCATTTTATCGCTATCAGTAAAGAGTAAGTGGAAATAGTGTTCACCTAAAGAGGGAAGATATCAGTGGGTAAGTGGAGGTATTCTCAGGCTGGGTATGAAGCAATCTGAGTGAGTTGCGTCGTTCCTGTTTCGGCTGTCTCGAGATGGTTTGGACCGCTCCTAAGGCAGGAAATATCTGACGGCGCCCGCCCGGCGTAAAACGCAGCGAGGGGATCCACGGTTTATAGCTCCGAGGATATAGTATTACTTCGGACATTTCCGTATGAATTTACGAGCCTTCTCTTGGAACGGAAATCCGTTTTCACACGATTTCACTGTGATTCTTATAGCACTTTTTATACCTGCGTTTGTTGTTCTGCTTATTACTTATTTTTTCCTCTTGGTGAATGTTTATAGACGTCATGCAGAGAGGCCTAACGCTACAGGCTCAGATTGTCCAAATAACAGTAACAGAAAATATACAGTACCGCCGTTGTTGCTGAAATGAAATCTCTAAGTTATGATTCAGTTGTAATCATTTTCTTAACTTGAAACTGAAACAGCGTGATCGCTCAGATTACAGCTTAAAGGATGGCTCAGCAGAGAAAAATTAAAAAGGAATTCTAAAACTGTTTAAGCCTGCTAACATTTTTTTTATTATTATTATTTAGCAATCGAAAGAATTTAAAAGTTCTTCTTCATTTTGATAGGATAAAATATTTTTATATGCAACGATATTTTCCAACTAAAGTCGGTGAATAAGCCAAATTTATTAAAGAGCTGAGATGATATGCTGTTACAACTTTCACTCTGTAATAAGGAAAAACTAACTTTTTGGTCAATGGTCCGTTGGGACTCAGCAAACTGACGCTGTCTCCTGAACATCCTGTCCGTAGCTAATAAATAAACTTGGCTTCATTGGAAGCTGTCAACGCAGTGACACTGCATACTTCCGACACAGTTCAAATAAAATAAAGCTTAGAACAGGATATTTGCTCGTTTTTTTATCTTTATTAATTGTTAACCTGCTGTCATTTTTTCTGAAACTAATCGTTACTTAAACTAATTATTATTTTTTAGTAAATACGCCAATACAACTGTTGTTGGATATTCTTTATTTTTCGGACGCGTTTCGCCTCTCGTCGAGGTATCTTCAGCGTACAATGTTTTCTGTAATATGCGATTAGTTATAATTTTGAAAAATATTTTTGTTTTGTTTACACATAACGAAATTATTCTATCTACAGGATGCATAATATGACTTATATTTACATACTAGTTATGAATTATCTTATAGAACGTTTGTTTACATTGGTGTAATAGGATGGGATTCATATTGCAACTTACATTTACATTCTGAGGTGTGGTAGTTGGCCTTCTGTGACCTCAACCAGCATGCTGTTTCCACTATTGTATTTAGTTATACAGTTTGATATAGTGTGGTTCTTATGCCTCCACTGGTAGTCAACTTTGAAGCACAGTTTTATGCACGTCATTATCAACCTTCAGTTACGCGTGCGCGCTGTTGCTGTTCAGCTGTTTTTCCGGCGGTGCTCTGTCGGAAGTGTCGTGAGCGGAGAGTTTGAATTGTGTAAATGCATTCGTGTGTGTGTTTTGTTTTGTTATAGCTAAAATGTGCATGTGTGGTGGATGTGGGAGACGCAAAGTGGTGTTAAATTACTGTTATGGTGAAGTTTGTGTATTTAATGCTGTTTTGTGTCAGTTTCGATATTTATTAACTTGAATAAGGTTTGGTTTGTTAAGTTTACATGGTCATTAAGTACATGTTTTCCTGAGACTATTGCTTTTTGAATTTGATAGTTCTCTTGCAGAGTTAGGATATTGTGTTTTGTGTTGTTTGTTGTTAGGATTTTCAAGTCTGTGTTTATGTTTGTGGGAAAATGGTTATTTTCTAAGAGATGTTCAGACAACTCTATCCGAAAAGCAAGTCAGAACTCAACCACAAACAAACAAATTCTATAACTCTGGCATATACCAACTGACATGTCAGAATTGTGATGCAGTTTACATTGGTCAAACAAGGAGACAATTTCAGATAAGGTATAAGGAACACTTGCGAGCATTAAAATACAGTAATCATTCAACTTTTGCTGAACATCTCTTAGTCGAAATATCGTATTTTGACGACATAATCCGGCGGAACACCCGGTAGATTGCTGTCTTAGGCGTTTCTTTCCGATTTCACAATTTGTACAAATGTTTGCTCAAAAACATTAAAAAATACCAAGCCCATCCCTTTATTTCTGAAACAGCTGATCCGAAAATTTTTGCACAGTGATACGTCGCCAACAAACGTTTACAGGGAAACTCTAGCAATAACTTAATGAGTAATTTTAATAAATTTCATACTTCTGCAGATAAAGTTTTAGACAAAAAAAAAATAAAATGTAACATTCGACGAAGAATTTGATGAATCGAATACTAAACATGTCCGAAAACACATTAAAAAAAATCAAAACTTTAGTTCGGTTCACAATCCACACCCACAATTCTCGCATCACTACTTTCAGTTAGGGCATTACGGTTGGACGACACTGAGGTCACTAGATGCGGGAATGGACTGTGAATAAGGAACGACAAAAAATGAGGACCATGGTGGTATTAGCCAGGAGTGATTTCGGAGAACCATTAAAAACCGAAAACCAGATGTCGGCCGGGCGTGGAACTAACATTCTGCCCAGTACCAGAGCCGGATATTGCCTGTCTCCCACCAAGCGTATTGACTGTTTTATCGTGGTTCTAAAGAACACATGGTTTCGCCGTAAATAACGCTTGTATTTTAATCGCAATCGTGTGCTATAATTATTTTTTGGTGGAGCTTTTTGCAGGAACGCAGTGTGAATATTAATTAGTCAGAAATAATTGTAAGTCTTGTATATGCGTTTTGAAATAATTATTTTAAGCTTAGATTGGGGACTACTTTATTTTGTAATATCAGATGATAAAAAAAAACCATTGAAGAGTGGAATAAATATTATACCTTGACTTCAGTTTCTCAATTCGATGAAAAGTAAGTCGCAATTGCCTGTCAACTAGACGGTATTTTTTTACAATTTTGACTGAATGAAATCGATTTACAAACATTTCTTAACATCAATAGGAAATGGTGGTAGGCTACTCTTTGCATTACCACAGGATGAAGACCGAAGGAAATTAATATGACGATATTAATTTAATTAATACTCAAAACCAGAGAGTGACGTAAGGCTGTAGTGGTTGTTATGTGAATCACAGCACTTTGTAAATTGTACAGTTGCTACGAGAACAAAGAAATGAGTTAGCTGCTGCCTCAGCCAAGCCGAGCAGGTCACACACACGAGGCGCGTTCTCCATGATTCACAGCAAGAACCTTTTAACTGAAGACATCTTCAGCAACGTTATCGATCCTCATAATTGTAAAGTAAGCTTAAATGGATGTTCCGCCTGTAACTTCAAGGGCACTTTGTCGGTTCCTCGTATATCAAGTGAGACCAGTCACATATATGGTGCATTGCTTTTTTCAATTTTTCAGTGTCCGCATCAAGTGTCATTTTTTTTCCAACCAGCAACGGAGAGTTAGTAATTAACTGATTAGAGAGTATTTGTTGTAAATTTTCCATTGAATAACTTACTTTAATATGTGTAGGAAAATTACTTGCAAGTCGTAGTTAACGACATGACACCAGCTACCGGTATCCAAAACCAGAGAAATTTATTTTAAATCGTATCCGCTGAATAATTAAACATTAAACGAATGATATTGTCACGCTGCAGCGCAGTTGTTAAACAAAGAAACTGTTAGCTTGGAAATTCCAACACCAGAGGAGCAATTGGCGGAAATAACTCTGAAGTTACCGAGGGAGACCGTGAACCCTCCTAAGCGAAAGCCTTTACGATTGGGCGCTAGTGGTCCCCTCTACCGTATAAGTTTTGACGAGGGGAAAAGAAAGAGGAGTAGAGACGCCGAAACAGTCTGCAGCCAAGCGGTGGAGCCATGCTCAGGTAATTTGGGCTCAGATTAATTTTTCTGTAAACGTGTTTCAGCAATTTTCATTAAAAGCGCTTGCAGGTAGGAACGGATCTAACAGATACTTCTCCTTCTAGTGCGGATAAACACCTGCATGCAACTAATTGGATTAGCCATCAGTAAGATATTTTATCCCGACGCTATCCAGATTTTGTTAATCTGAGAGTCCTTCATTTATTTCCACGCCAATGAAGTGTAGTATGCCCGCGTCGTTGGCTGCGACAACGTGTTGGTTTTCGTCGTTGACACTGAGTTAGCTGTTTGGAGTCCTGGTTTCATCACCAGGACTTGGCTGGCAGGGTATGATAGGTTTACACTTGCTACTCAACAGATTGTGCACTGAGGTCCTGGGTTGAATACCAAGTGTCGCCACAGTTCGAGTGATGGTATACGACATTGCTGATAACGATTCGTCCGTCGGATGTGGACACTAATCATAGCGGCGTATTGTATAATTCGGGAGACTAAGCCTGAATGAGCCGCTTTCGGTTTACTTTCATCTCTCATCCACGACACATTACGCTGAACGCATACACTATCACGTTCATCTACACTTATAATAACATTTACGGAAACTGTCACGCTGGGAAAGGCAGCGAGAAACCACCATAGTTCATCTTCACAGAGGTTACCATGGAGGATTAAAAATCGCCTATGATAACGGCCTACGCTCGGACATGGGCAAGGCGTCCATAAGAAGAAGAATAAAGTGTAGTATACAGCCGGTTCGATTGAATTTCCCTTGAACTCCCTGAAATTCAGTCACGTAACTGATCATCGTAGTTATCAACTTTGGTCGTTCCCTTACTGAATGAAGACCTACGAGAAACCCACGGATATCTCTGTATGTCTGTACATACGACAAGAATCCATGTTAAATAAAGGTCTACCATTTTTCCAAACAAGTTATTTACGTTAAATTTAATGTCTCCATAGTAAGTGCACTGAGTAGCTTGAAGAAGAGGTGGTCAGCGCTGGCTTAATCCACTAAACTACCTTAGGATGGCAGAAAACGTGATCTTAAATCAGGAAGGAAAAATTTAATTCATTTCACTATCAAAAAAAACTTGCCGCGATTTATCTGAATAACAATAATATCTCGAAGCCAAAACCGTATTTCGAGACCGCAATACCATTCCACTGGACGAAAATAGAAATTATATTCTCATTAATGAAACGTAAAAATCTGATATCTTTAAAAACCATTGCTAAAATCTGTTAATCCAAGACATGACGTATGTGCCTGACAAAGGAAAGATTTTTTCACTTAAAGGCCAGTTGCTAATTATAGTCCAGTTAGCCATAAAAGTGAAAAACGATCAAAATTTATGTCACCATCCTAAAAATCAGCATTATTAAGAAAGACTGATGAAGACTTCTGTCTCTGACTCAAAAAATAACTGTACTAATACGTTTTATATCATTCTGTTGGTATAAAATATAATTTAGTGTAACATGGCACTTACTTTTTAATAATACAACATTTTTTGATCAAGGTTTTAACTGGTACGTACATTTTCGAACCCTCTGACACATTTATAATTTTTCCATCACAATATTTGTTAGTCTCAAACACATTCTAATCTCACATAACCTAATAAACATTATTAGATTTTACATAAAGATTAACCATTACGTCGTAGATTCTAATAAGACGATGTTCGTTTTAAAACTCTTAATTTAGGCTCTTATATTGTAAGTCCCCCAATTTATTTACTGATACCCACCAAAAACGCAATTGAAGTTCAGGCACTGGCCTACTTGGCACTATCCAGCTTCTAATCTCTCGCGTGAAGAACTGTTCATACTGGTACGGTAACTGTTTTAGGCGGCTTTTCGGATTCACTTAGGGTGATTTTGGGACGATTCCATTTTTTTGTCTAAAAGTTACTCAGTGCACAAAAAAATAACTCTTGAGGTATGGAACACATTTTACACTATTCTCGGTCAAATTTATTTATTTCTTGTATTTTAACTCACGAGTATATGTGATTCTACTTCACATTTGTTTCGTTACAGTGTCATCTTTTATTGTGTTGGAACATCAATGAATCTTTCCCAAATTTTTATTCAAAATCGATTTGAACAGCGCTACATTACAATGTCGTAATTTCACAAATTTACCAACAGGTTTTGGTATCTGCTCGTGAGTAGTGCACCACACTGGGTACTTCACTATTATATTTTTTAGTTTTTGTTCACGTTCAGATATCACTTGGTTCCGTAGTCTACTTCTTGTCATCCTTGCTGATGGACGGTCGTTTCAAATACTAAAACACTAAAAACAAAATAAATATACAGAAACAAATAAACCATTTCAGACGCGCTGTCCATCAGCAAGGATGAAACGAAGTAGACCACAAAGATGAGGAACTCTGTGGTATCTGAGCGTGAAAAAAACACAAAATGTAGTTGAATAGTGGCATGCGCAGTGTGATGCAGTATCGCATGCAGTTTTCAAGATGCAAGTACTGTATTACTAAAATCGTGTTGGGAATGCAGTGAAATTAGGACCGTGATTATTTTTTAATATAAACTTTGAAAGCATTTAGACACATTCAAAATCAAAATAACACAACAGAGCAAATGCTGACGCTGAAACTGAACTAATGTGAAATAGAAACAAACGTTAGTGTTCCGTAATTCTTCATTTTATTTTCATGCATATGTATAGCTAACAAAAAACTTGCAAATGTTATCAACATAATCCCTGAAGATGATCCGGGAAATGGAGTGAAACACGTACGGCGGAAGATAAAAAGTAACAAAAATTCAATTGCATTGGCGTGTTACTAGTTATTTATTCTAATTGATTAACTTGCGATTGAGAAATTGGCCCTCAACAACCAGTTGTAAACGTATGATGCGTTAACAAGATGATATTTGTTTTTGGAAAGTGATGTTCGAACTCACATCTCTCAGTTTGTTAAAATATAATCAATTTTGGCAGCGCAGGAAATCTCAGACGAATTTCTTAGTTTACCGGCATTCTCTAAATTTTTGAGATGTCACATTCAGTTCTGTAGTACGTAGCATGTTTTAACTTCTAAAGTAATGAATTATCTGTTATTGAATTTCAAAATAATTAGCAGATACGGTGTTACAGTTGTAAATAACTGGTAAACAATTAAGGGCTTGAGCAGTAAATGACTTGCTTCTGGAACAGAATGATTAGAAATCGTGCGTGTCCCAGCGCTACTTCATTCGCAGATGAAACTACATGCTCAGCAGTCAGTAGTTGACCAGCGATGCAAATGATTGGAGACCTGACGCTCGTTCTACAGTTCTGCACTATCACCCAACATGATCAGTTCGTAATAGCGGCAATCTCATTCGCCCTTTTGCTAAACACTCCACTGTTCAAATACAACTTTATCTGAAACAACGAAAGACGAGATACAATGAATCCTTTAAACTTATTTGGAGTATTTCTGCGACATGATATCTTACACGCTGCAGATATTACAAATCAAAATTACTCGAATATCTAAAGTCAGAATCTGAAATAAATGTTTACTGTATTTTCTTTTCATAGACTCCAGTAAGATTATGTTATGGTATTTGAGAATCGATTTTATGCTATTTACGAATTGAAATAAATTGTTTATGTTTTTCTGTTGAACCACTGACAAAATTATATATATATATTAGATTTGGAAGTGCTGTGCGATTAACAACTGGAAATAGCAATCACATGCTACAAAATGCAAATTTTGATTTTCCTTTATTGGTCAATGGCAACTAGTGGCATGTTTAGTTGAACAAGATTTGGAATATAAATATCCTAATTCGGTAAGAATCCTTCCGTTTTAATTTCTTGTGAGGGTTCACTCTGTTCGTATTTTGTAGTTTAAAGATCTATTTCAAGCCGAATGATGATGTTATAATTTTCGTTTAATTTCTTAGCGATAGGTTCAATAAACGTATGCCAAATTCGATGTTAATAGAACTGAATTAAACTATGTTTCACATTTATATCTGATATTTAAACGAACGAAGCGTATTTTGATATTTTATTGTATCTGAAATTACGGAGTTACTGGCGGTGTCGCTGGGAAAAGGAGTAATGAATAAATTAAAACATTACAAAAAAAAAACACTGATATTAGAGGTTTCGTAGCCAAAATGGTAAAAATGGAACCCTCATAATTTCGTCGTGTCCGTCCGTCCATCCATTCCACCTGCAGGTATATACGTTAAAGATGCGTAATTCCTCTAACTTCTAATTAAATTTTACATTAAGATGTATTCTGTTCATCACAAAACAAATCCGTTAAATGAAATATAGTCGAGTATTTATTCAAAAAATAATTATCTTGAGACATTTTAATTTAAGTCTCTCGAGGCATATGAACCCACAAAGTTGTCTATCGTGCTTATTTTCTAATTCGAAGCTTCCGTGTTTTTATTATTATTATTATTTCCGGGATTTTCTGGTTTTATTTTTCTCACTGCCACAGTTATTCCATTTTATTTTAGTTGTACAGAACACAAAATATATTACATTTGTTGCAAAGATGTCATATTACGTACCAAAGATATAATCTCAATCAAATGTTGCACACTTCATCAAAGATAAACACAGAACTTCGTAATATCATCACTGAGTATTGTCACCACTTTATGTGTGGGTAATAGTTGGAATCTTATAGCAACATAATCGGGGATACTATATTTATATCAAGATGAAGTTGAAACATGAGTCTGAATTACTCATGGCGCCAATGGAAACAAAAAATTATTATTGACATTTTACTGAAATGCAGCGTAATGTTATTAATAATTCAAAAACAAGTCGAATAGATCGCACTAAACACGCGGAACTTCTTCCATGAAGTAATAACTTCAGTAACATGGCACTCGTGAAAGCAATAAATTATTATTAAAAACTAGACACCTCTTGCCTTATGCTGTATTGTAGAATATCATTTGTCGTTCTGGTTCAGCCTGCTTTTCAATCAACCCACAATGTACCGTAAAATTGTTGTTCGAAAATCCAAACATATACCACACAAGCATTAATACATTCATTTTCTGCGCCACTATATAAATTTGACCCACAAAATTATAAAATAAAAACTACGGTTTACATTTCAAATACGCAACTCTCGGATTGTTTTCTGATCTAGTGATACTAGTCAGAGACCGTGCCCGGTGTGAGAGCGATGACGCTTCGGCCTGGCATTGGAGAGGAGGCGGGTTCGAATCTCCGATTTTCCACAGTTTACCGAAACCACTCGAGACGAATGCTGGGATGGTTCCTGTAAAAGTTCATGGTCAATTTCTTTCCCGTTCTTTGCCCTCATCTTCTTCCACCTCTAATTACCTCCACTTCGAGAAAGAAAAAAGGCCAAAGTCTTTGTGTTACCATTTCTTTTAGGATTTCTTCACAAAATTCGAAGCCATAAATACAAGGAGACATAAATTTAGAGAAAATAGTGTGACTGTTTCATTTAATCTAATATGGAAAACACCAGAGTGTCAATTTCGCAATTTCCTAGAATAGTGGTTCCCAGTTAGTTTTTCCGGAGTACCACCTAAACAAAGAGCTCAACCTAGCGTACCCCTTATGGCTGAAGCTATAAATAAATAAATACGTTCATCCTAGTCCAATGCTTCGCACAACAACAATATTTCAGTAATATAATTCGTACACACACAGTTTGTCTTTATATTTTGGCGATAGTAATATTTGCGTAATTGTTTTATTTTTCCAGTGTTTACCTTAGCCAAGACGTTACCACGCGTAGCCCTTGAAGCAACCTCCGATCTCGGACCCCTGGAAGTACTAATTGGGAACCACATCCCTAGAAGGCTTCAGTGAGCTGTTACATCCAATCATGGTTTAACAGTTTCTCCTAATCTAGTCTTGCCTACGTTGAGTTTACAGTGTGCGAAACAGCGTCACTTATTACGTACACGAAATGATCTTGTATCTGGAAATAAACAATGCATGACATCTAATTTTATCACGTTATGATTTCAGCAAACTGAAACGTTTAATTTTAAAGTTTCTCTTTCCATTTGTTTCTGAATCACTGCACACAGTCGTTTTACAATTTCGTCAAGTGGCCACAGCGATAGCAGAGGTCCTAATTAGCTCAGAAATGCGTTTAACGCACTCAAAAAGCCTGCTCAGTTGTTAGCAAACGTGACTGCATGGAGGCCGAAAGAATCGTTCCACACCGCCAATTGTGTGATTGTATTGCGGAATTTTAATCTCTGGCTGGAGGGTCGAGGCTGTTGTTGAAGAGAGACAGCCGGGATCACTAAAGCCACACCGAGCAATCACAAAAGCGCCGCTGGCTGTTTTCAGCCTCTCACCAGCTCACTGGTCCAAGTGCGGCACCCTGTGTCGGCCAGACTCAAACGTATTGTATCGCGGGAAAAAAATAAAACAAGCACAACAGCGCCGATACCGGCACATTGTGCTCGCCAGACCTCACTATATATTCTGATTTTTCATTTTTGTTCAAATTAACGAGTTTATTCTTATGACGCAGAAGTGAAACCTGTGAATAGCTTCAAGCGCTTCATACACCGAAAGAGGAGTCAATAGGTGCACATACCATTCCGAAATGAATCGGCAAAATATTTAGTTCGTGGTTCGACGAAAATCTGTAAAAATTACCGTTCAAAAATCGGCGTGACCTCTTCCTCGTTCCTGTGTAATAATGACAGAAAATGATTAGCTATGATCAGTATAAACACTTGTTGAAACCACGTAGGTACATTCACTTTAAAGCAAATCAAACTAACAGATTGTCGAAAATTCACCTGTAATGCTATTAACCACTGAGAAAATGAGCGATCAGTGTAGTTATTCTCAGAAGATAGACAACCAACGACGTGTGAGCACGAAATGCTTGTCAGATAGCGTGATCATATTTCACGCCTTGACACCAATTGTCTGGTTTCGAGTGGTCTAGACTTTGTGGGCGGTTGATGAGTGGGAGGACCCCCGGAGTGGATTTGACTAACCCTCTTGTAATCCGTCTTGCGTTATCTTCTTGCTTTAAGCGATGGCTTCTGCTCTAGGTCCGCGTTTTGATGTTATTCATAAAAGGTTGTGGCGTTCTGCGCCGTTGGGGAGGTAAGGGTGAAAACCTTTTACTTCTTTTTATAATTAAAAGAAACCCTAGGCTACTAATTTATTGGGTACTCATATGGCGTACAGGCGAGGCTTATTTACCGTTAACATTGACACATTGAAATATGATAAAAAGAACTATGCAAAGCCTCTTCTTACAATTGCCAACATATTAACACATAAACAAAGCATTGAAACACAACCACTTTTAAAATTAATCTTGAAACAAACTCCCAATGTTATTTGGCAAGCAAGAAAGCTACACACTTGATTTTTTTCAAATGAAAGTTCCCTTCACAATGATCGGGAACCATAAATCAAACACAGTATTGACATTAACTGTATCCGATCTCAAAAGCCGGGCGCCAGGATTATTTAAATTATCCACCAAGTGTGGCTTTAAGAAAGTCTGCCCCAGCTAGCTCAATATTTGGGGGGTGCGAGAACTCCTAATCATTCAGTGGTCGTTACAGGGCTGTACTAAATGACCGAATAAAAGTACCACACTGCACTTGTAGAATTATTACCGTGACGGCGATGTATTACCCGCGACGGCGGAATTACTATAGCCTCTTGGCTATAGCGGACAATGCACCACGTCCGTGCAAGCGTACTGGATGCGTGCACAGTGACCTCACTGTACAAGACACGCTTACCCTCAGGTTCGATGCCAAGACCGAGCGATCTCCAGCTTCGGAAGATCCGCTTCTTCTAGTTTGAAGGCTCGGAGCCAAGTCCCCTCCAGCGTCCGCCGGAAAAAGCCTTCTCCCGTCGCTCGTGGTTTACATAGACAAAAAAATACACCGCCATTACAAAATGCAAAGGATAGTCTCTCTCGATTGGTTCTGCCATTTTTAAGCTCCTCCTTCCGGCTGTCACGATAGGCGAACCTTGTCTTTCTCGATTCGTGTGAACTCGGGATAGCCTCGGACTTATTCGTCACCTGTGACCTCCAAACTGCCCGTCCGTAGACCTGGGGCTTGGATCGTTTATTTACCCCAGTGTACCGTTTCCCCGGAGCCAAGGGATTATACGCTTGACCAACTGCGTGAGAAGGGTAGCTGGTGTCCACTGTCCCTGGCAGCCGCCGGCCTTTCGCGACACTCTGGCGCGTCTAGCTCAGGTCCCACAAACACTGACCATCCTCTCCGATAATTCCTTTCTTATTCTTTTTATATATAAAAATATACAAAATATTATATATAAAAATGTACGGAATGACCCAATATTGGGTCATTCTGCTACAAGGTTAAATAACGTCAGGAATGACACCAGCTGGTTTACGCCCAGCGACATGGATATGAAGGCTAGCACTTGTGAAATGACTATCTGACTGTCTACCCTTTATATGAACGACACGGCGCTAACTGCTGAACAGCCTATTTATTGTAGCACTTGACTGTACACCTTATATACAATCGTTGGCGCGCTACTGCAAGGCAAATTGTGGCAGGAAAGAGAAGTATAGGGACACACAAGTCTATAGTAGAAATATGAAAAGCCCTACATCGACCACCTTTAACCGCCGTATCTTCCACACCCCCACAGCTAATGACATTTGGCCAACGTTGTGCACGATAAGAAACTCCATGCTACTACTTGCAATGTTTATCACCACTCACTACGTTACTACATACTGAACCGTGCCAGTCAGTATTTAGATAGAAGTGTAATGAAATGAACTATCATTTAATTCATTTGACAGCGACTTACGAACTACTCACTTCGGGAAAATATTTATTGGGACTTCCCCACAAATAAAACGTCTTAATCGCTCCCCAAGTGTTGCCCTTTATTTTAAGCTCAATCACTCTATAGGGACTTCCCCGACTAGGCAATATAAATGACTTTTTAGACGAGAAAGCCAGACTAAATGGGTGCGCTGGTGGTACTAACTTAATATACGAGCCACGCAAGTAACAAACAATTTGTAGGTAAGTTATTGATAACGTACAAGTCGCCCCCCCCCCCCTCCCCCAAAGCCGGCGCTGGCTTCAAGTTAACCCATCCAGTCAACTAAATTGCTCCTGACGAACCGAGAGCGAATAACCTGTTCCGTGGCCACACGCCACCTCGTTTTTGACGTCATTGATTTCCGTTATCAGCGAAGCACGGTCTGTCTTGTACCCAAGTTCGGAAAATATTACATTAACTAAAGTATCATATTTTTTCTTTAATAAAGCAGTAAGGTTAAAAAGGACACTCACTGTTACACAGCATTTTTGTATTAAAAAACTGAGATCTTTCTTCGATTCATGTCTTCAAAAACTATTAAGTGACATTTCAAAAAAGAAATAGATAGAGCAAATAAAGAAAGTAAATCATTTGCCGAGTGATGTGTATTGTGTTACAACATCCCGAAGTTTTCAGATAGTAAAAAGATGCTTTTGAATTTTACTTTAAAATTCTAATTAGCAGAGAACATACAGAAATCAGTTTTCAAGATAAACTATAGTAGAAGCTCCAAAATACGTCTACACAATTTTATCATTTGGAATTTAACTCTTCAGTTTATATTTCAGGACACTGAATAAGGCAAGTTCAACCAACATGAAAACAGTGTGGATTTTATAATATACTAGCTGCTACCCGCGACTTCGTACGCGTGGACTTAGAATTTGATTGCTAGAATTAGATATACAAAGCTGAAAGTTACCTAAGATATGTCCCAAACAACACTGAGTCGGCATAATATGACGGGAACGCCATCGATTTATCATTCTACCGTGGAACCTGTCTCATGACTAAAACTGTTTTCATATCGGAAAAAAAGGTATCATATTTCCTTCCTAAAGATATAAAGTATTTCCTTGTCATCGGTATACACATATAGTCGTCAAAACGTAAAAAATACTTCCGCATATAGAATATTATTAGTTTAGATCACACAAAAACTGCCTGTGGCACCAGTATAGCGTAAATAAAGTAAACGCTTAGGACATGGTTCTACCGCCTACGATTTGCCAGAACATGGTATCCTCACTACAAAATCCTAGGCTTGGCTCAAACTATGAAAAACAATTCTTAAAAACTTTTGGTCCCAGTGGGGTCTGAACGAATCCGATGCCACACGGGAGTTTCCTTATTTTTTTTATTTTTTTTAATCGTGATATCATTATTTCAAAAGACTGGATGAATAAATGACGATTTGTATGAAACTTGAGGGAGATCAGTACTTGTTCAATAAAGATTAACTTTCAACATCATGAAATGAAGAAATTAAAAGAATCAAAATTTCAAGAAAAACGAATTTAGAATATTTACACTGAAGTGCAAACATTCATGGAATAGGAAAATGTAAAAATCCAGATTACGATAGCACCGAGAGAAAAAAACGTATAAATGTGAAGCGTCGGACTCTCCTTTGTGATCTCGTCAGTCGTCTGAAAAGTCTTTCTGTCCATGACCATCTGGTTTTCTTTGAAGATGAGATTAGCGTAAATCATATTTTATTTTGTAGGATTAGATTTTATGTAAGAGGGTTTGGAGGTTGTGTAATTCAAACTTCTTCCGAAATATTTTATGAAATACAACACTGTTAATGACACACACACACACTGATGAAAAAAGAATTCGCTTACTATTTCAGTTTTCTTTATTTCACGTCTGTTTTATCCGCAAATAAACTGATGCTTCAAATGTGTTCTAAACTACGCTTGTTTCTTGCCGGCTGCCGCATCAAAAATTACTGGCGGTCGTAGCCAGAGTTTTAATTTAAAGCTCACGTTACAGAAAATAGGGACGAACCAACAGTGTTATTGCTGTGCCAATAAAAAGACAAACACGGAAACAACGTTTTTAATGTTTCCGAGCACTGACGCTGAAATGAACTTCACTATTAGGAACCTCTGACTTTAAATCTGCTTGGAAGTTATTTTCACTCTCATAAATCTCGTATTCTCGGTTGAGAACAAAGTACTATTAAAGTGCTAGGAATTGAAAATAACATGCCATTACACAACAGTAAACTGTTTTCATAGCTTTCTGGGATTATTTGGAAACAATCAAAGCTATGCGATCTGGTACAATAAAATTTATAGTCATTGTTTACCGAAATTCGTTATTGGATTTTGGACGGAGAGGCTTTTGTTGAACACAGAATTTAAGAATTTTAGAGTACATTTTTCCAAAAAGTAATAACAAATTCCGGATTTTTATATGCATGGTATTGAGAACATTCTAAGTAATCAATAGTTTTATTTACGTTTAAGATTTAAATTGCTGCTTAAATGTTTGAAACCGAAATTCTCCTTTTTTAAAAAAAAATTATAATAATCCATTTTATCAATGTCTATTCCACGTAATAATCTTATAAAAATGATATTATGTGAGTAGAATTGGGTGGTTGCTTTTAATCATGACTTATTTCTTTCACACTGTAATTGGTTTTTGGCCGCCAGAAAAATAAACTTTAAAGTAGCAGCTTCCTGAGTTTACTTGATTTATAGTCTTACGCTTGAAGCTATTTCATCTATTTGAGTTATATAAACTTAAGACTAATTACGGTGGATGAGTTTCGCTCTAAGAATTTTAGGAAGCCCGTTGTGGCAATTCGCGGAGAACAAAGAAGACAAGATCAGTAATTTTTGCTTGGAGTGTTGTTAAAGCTGGAAATGGATTGGCGCGTCAGTTACTAGTTAAAATATCGCCAGTATTAATTTAAATGCTTTTCTCTAGACATCGATGCAATATCAAGAGGTTGCCTTTTCCATTAGCGAAACGAGTTTCATAAAACATATTAACCTCACGAATACTGTTCGCAGCTAACGCATTCTACAGACAAAAAGTTACTATTATTTCTCTCCCTTCAGATAAAATGGATTAAATAACGCAGAAATGGATGGTAATGGGGAAACACGTTTTCGGCGACAGCAAACATGTTAATTCAGACTGAGTTAATAATAGGGCCAATGTGTGAATGCGGTGATTTCAGTCACTTCCGAGAAACATAATTTGAAATCCCTTTTTAAATGTGCCTGTAAGACTACTGTTAAATAATGAACCTTGGAATGACTAGAAACTGTTTTTAATAGGGAATGCTTGTATCTGAGAAACATCATATCCTAATACGCTACAATGTTTGATGAGAAGTTTACATCTCATGTAGTTTAGGTTGAAGACATTATTTTTTACGCACGAAGGTAATATCTTAAAGATTTTTTTTTTTTTTTCTCTCGAACTTTAGCCTTTGTACCTTGCACATTTTTATTTCCTTTTCAACAATAATATAGACTGCAAAATGTACGAATAATAATTATGTAAACTGTGTGGAAAGAAAGTATAGTTTCAAACTGTTTGTAACAAGTCCTAAGGTTCATCAATACGTATTCATAAACTGCTCCCGCTGCTGATAATACATTATGTAATACGTGTTTGTTCAGAGAACATTTGATAACGGAGCAAGCGATCGAATAGAAGAGGGATTAGATTTGCTATGTTGTTGACCTTGGCTATTTGTTACTAATATCTCTGTTACGGCTATAATAAATTGAAATAGGAGGATTATATGCCACCACAATATAGAAGACAACCCAAGAATCTGGCAATAGTGTAGTTGCTACCATTTTGACTTCGCTTTCCGAAGTTGGCAGGTTCTAATCCGCCCTCTTTCGTACATTTTTTAAGTCGTTGTTGTTATTGTTTGTCTCTACTATCAGATACACTTGCGACTAATATTATGTTGCGAATGTGAATTGACTGTGTGTCTCCATAGACCAAATGGCAAATTAAAAATAAGAAATGTTATACCTCCTGAAATTTCGTTAAGGTTCTCCACAACAAAAAATAAAAAAGAGGGTCTTATGAAAGTATCATCAAGCCTAAATTAGATTTTTGTGAAGATGTTGGCTGCATTGTATCAGCAAGCACGTCGCAACCTCGATTCAGCTGCAGAGCAGATTACTGTTAACACGAGTACGAAAACTCGAGCCAACCTCGCCTGCCACTCCGTCTCGAGCCAACTTCACGGCGCCAAACACTAAGCAGCAATAATTTGATGGAAATAGCGCCAACTTGCTCGAGACAACAGCGGCCACTATACTAACTGTTATTATTACGGTTATGTCCGCCTTAATCGGCATGGCCGTGCCGTCAGGAGAAACACTTTCAAACTCCAATTTGTATTTCATTATTTTCCGCCGGATTACCTCCAGCTAGCGTCTTACCTCGGCTCCCCTAATGGTATTCATGAGACCGACACACGCCACTGGTCTTCCTTCCTCGCCCTCTCCACAGAGCAGTGAAATTTTCCCAGCTCAGCGGCGCCACTTCTATAGCAGATAATTTTAGATTTTTAAGAGTATTGTAACGTATAGAAGCGAGGTAGCTATAGCTGGTATGACCCCGAAGGTGGAAGAAATTTTCGCCAACTGGTAATTGCGTAGCAAGTTAGGAGGAATAGTAGATCACATTTTCTGATTACTGTATTCTGTACATAGTTTTCCAGCATGCAACATTATTCAAGGTGATACGAAAGTCGCATGGTATTCTCAGGTGTGTTTCGTAAGAGCAGGTCTGAATGGTTCGACACCGGGTTTGCCTGTCTAAATTGTATATTCGTGTTCAACATGACCAAAACACTACACATCCACACATACGATTGTGGAGAAAGCAACTGGAAACCAACCCAATAAAAATTCCACCGCGCAGTTCCGAACATATATCATGGTAAACGCCTACGCCTTAGAGATAAAGCCTGGAGCCTCAAGTTACCATTTGCAACAGGAAAGAAAGTAGACAGGTAATAATTGTCTACCAGCATTGACCAAGCAAAATATAGCACTGTCATTTCTATTCTCTCGTTCTTGTGCATTCCTCAATCGAATGTGGTTACTTCAGTTTTCAAAGAATTGTAATGAGAAAGCTGATAACATAAATCGTAATTAACAAATGTAATTATTGGCATTACAATTAGTTGTGGAAGATTTTACGCTCCTGCAGCATATTCCCTACAGATCTAGTTATAATTTCCGCACATTTTAAACTTTACATTTTATGGGATATGAGATGCTTAGCTAATAAAAGATACTCAGAAGTAATCGAACACTATCCAGAATAAAAGACACCAACAATCAATCGCCTAAATGTATTTCAAAGGATACGAAATGTCACTATATTTAAAACCATATTTCACCAAATTTGGCAACAAGCCGAAAATTTTCGGATTTTATATACTTTTAGTTCGTAAGGACCAGAAGTATATTTTATTTTGAGAGCCGTAGAAGCCGATCACATTATTTTCCAAATATCTGTCATTCTGTGACCTGATTTTCAACATAGCAGTTGGAAGGTTTTCTTTTTTTTCGAAATTCACAATCAGAGCTCTGTTTTATAAACAAAACCTGAGTTTCGAGTTACATCCGAGACCTTTCATGGCTCCCCACATCGAAGTGAGTATAGTTCTTAGCGTTTTTACGAGCTGCTGTCATAACCTTTCGTTTGTTTTTAAGATAGTCCAGTTAAAGTCTGAGCAAAATGACTGACTATTGCAAAGCGAGGCGGCGTATGAAGACTAGAAAGTAGTTTTTTAGTAGTCACGTAATGTTGCGAATTAAAAAGCACATTACCTCGTGCCACAAGTTAATTATTATTTTTTTAGAATTATTTCGGCTCGTTACTGAGAGACGAATTCTTGGCTGATTTGCAACACTGCTCAGGGGCATTTTCGTGATAGTAAAATAATTCCGTGTCGTCGGAATGATCTGGTGACAGGGTTTCTACTGGCTGCGCATTCCGCCCCTGTCGTAGCCGCCTTAACTTAACCCGGCAATCCTACCGGGTACAGGACACTTACAGTTTAACGTGGAATCCGAACCACGGAAGCGTTCTGGCGTACTTCACATTACATAGCAAGCTGTGCCAGAGGTGAAGGTCGGGTTGATGGCCAATGAAAATCCCCGCCGAGACAGGGATTTGAACCGGGGACCTTTCGATCTCCAGTCAGACACCTTAACCACTTTTTTTTTTTTTTTCCGGCCTCCTCCTCCCCTTATAGCCGTCCATTTCTCTCACCTTCTTTGCCTTCTTCGGCTTTAATTTCTTCTCAAATCGACAAGCAAATTAAAATTTACGTTAAGAAATTAGGTGTATTATTCTTTGTTGTAAAATAAATAAGGTGTTCTTCTTTTTTTTTTATCATAGTGCTGTGGGCACCAATGTACTAAGGACTGGATTAAAATAAATATTTCTTCTATTCATCTTCTTCGAATAGTGATATAGGCGAAAATAATAATGATGATAATAATAAAAATAAAATAATAATATTTTTTCTGATCTTCAGGATGTGGAAGTGTCGATCTTGCTCTTCTGTCAATCGTTGTCTTGATATTACAGCTGGTACTTAGTAGGGCATTATGACAAGCAGGAAGCGTGCAAAGTTTTCCTTATATTTTCTCGATTTGATTATTTTGCTATGTTCATTTGTTAAATAGCTCCAGTAGTCTACGATGGTCATCTCTTCTCTTTTATGTACAACATAATGGGTGTAGTTGGCCAGCAACCAGAAGTGGGCATTTCTCTTAGTAGTAGGATATATTGTAGTGTCAGGGATTAGTATATCCTCTGGCGTGAAATTGTGTGGGGTGGTTCTATTTATTATTGCCAGTTTGCTTTTTGTCCATCTCCATATATCAGGAGCTTCGCATCCTAACAGTCGGTGTTGTATTGTGTCTTGCAAGTTGCAGCGTAAACACATTGGAGTAGGACAGAGGCGTAGTGCGAAAAGTTTTTCGTTGGTATGTATCTTTCTATGTACTACGCTGTGCCACGTGGAACGGGCATTACTGCTGATATATTGACTGTGAATATTCTCCCATATTTGTTTCCAATCATTTCTTTTATAGGTAAGTTCTAGTTTACTTTTAATCTCTCTTTTCATCAAGCAGTATAGTTTCCTTGTTGATGGCACCTGGTCTGTGTTGTTTATTCTTATGTAGCTGTTTTCAATGTAGAAGGAGCGGAAGTGGCTTAAGGTAGCGTTTATGTGACTGACGTCAACAGGCGCTTTGTTGCTGTGCGGTTCCATTGCATTTATTATGTGTCTTGTAAGGTTTGTTTGTGTTGTTCTACATTGACTGTACATATTCCTCATGAAGATTGCAGTGCATTTCGTACGTATATCAACCAGATTTAGTCCTCCTTTCTCATACGGCATCTGCAAAACTTTATGTTGAATCTTCAGTATCTGTCCCCTCTGTACATACCAACTGATTGCCGTTTCCATTTTTTTAGCTATTTCCACAGGTATCTGAAATATGTGAGCTATGTACCATATTTTGGAGAGCGCTGTGGTATTTATCAACCATATTTTCTGTATTGGGTTTAGTTCTCTATTGGTGAAATCATGCAGTTTGCTTCGAATAACTGCCAATAGACGTCTCCAGTTTACTGCGGAAGCTTTTTGCAGGACTTTATTAAATTCTACACCAAGAATCTTTATTTTGTCACATGGCTTTATCCATGTTGTGTTGTTTAGTTCTATAC
>JARYHS010013630.1:367699842-367830488 GCA_031002005.1 Vandiemenella viatica
TAAGCCAAAAAAAAAACACATGTCTCCAAAGTGACGACGCCTTGAGGCAAGCTCTCCTCTGGTGTTGATCGTGGGATGGCAGGAAACGTCTGACCGAAGTCTCCGGCGAGTACAGGTGTCCCACCGCGCATAATTTTTCGGGCCGCGTCGGACCAGGCTAAATTGTACGGATTAGCCACAGGCGAGCCCGTACCACCTCGGGCAGACGGCGCGTGTTTCGTATGACACGTTGCCTAGTGTCTCTACAGCTACATAATAAAACGGCCAATCAGGCCTGTAAATAGCGCCTGCACCATTGCCTATCTTCAGAGATTCTTTAAGTTTACTACATAACTTCCCATATGTAGATATTAAGCAGTCTCTTTTCTTATTTAATCGGGATGTTACCGTCCTTCAATTACTTTTAAGTCTACTCCGCGCATCGTACACATCGTTTTTACTTTTATGGTCTGTTGTATTGGTGTCACATACGGCTATTTCGTTTTTGTGTGAAGTCAAAAAAACTTGAAAATTACTTCATTTGACCTTTTATAAATTATGAGTTAGTCGAAAACACGAGAGTACAGACGGAAATGAAATGATGTGTGACATTTGCCTGGAATGGATAGGGTGCGCACCTCTGTTGTAACCACTGTATGTCAACTCCTTGCCGCCGACCCCGGCAGCGTAGGGGTAGCGTGCTTGCTTCTCGTTGCATGGGTCGCCGGTTCGAGTCCGGCCTAGGGCATGGGTGGCTTTAATTAAGTGTTGTGTTCGTCTTGTGTCGTCCTTACACATTAGAGAAAATAATCATACTCATAAGAAATCTGTACATTGTGAGAGAAACAAACACATTGAGCTGGCTGAATGGCTAACACGGCCGAATGCCATTTAAAAAATAAATAAAATAAAATAAAAATAAAAAAACTCCTTGCCACTACACGCGTCTTTGGGACGGATCGAGGCGCGTGACCACAGGTCACCACGGGCCGTTATGGATGGATCTATTCCCACGGTCCGTGGTGCGAGCTGGCCCGGTGCGGCCCGCAAAATCGCGGACAGTTGCTCTCCTCATGCGCCAAGCGTTTGCCGCAGTGTTGCGCATAGTCCGATGACTTCAAGCGCACCTCACTGTGAAATACTGTCTACAATTCCATAATACCAGCTAGCATTGTTTCAATACCTGAGCCTTCCCTGCGAATATTGCAAACGGGTTTTCCTTCAGATGAAGATTCAGCTGCAGCTTAAGAGCGATATGCGCTGTCCGGCCTGGAACTAATGCTGTCTCGATGAGGCTAATATCAGGGCCATTTCACCCCACCTTCACACCTCTGAGAGTAGCAAGTTGATGCGTTCTCGCCTCGCATTCGGGAGGACGGCGGTTCGAATCCCCGTCCGGGCATCCAGATTTGGGTTTTCCATGGTTTCCCCAAATCACTCCAGGCAAATGCCGGGATGCTTCCTTCAAAAGGCCATGGCCGAATTCCTTCCCATTCCTTGCCCCCATCCTTGCCCCATCCTTGCCCCCCCATCCTTTCCCGTCTCTAAAGACCTCGATGTTAAAAAGAGACGTAAAGCAGTTACAAAAAAAAAAAAAAAAAAAAAAAAAAAAAAAAAAAAAGCAAGTTGATGAACTTTTTCTAGGCACCCATGGTGCTTCTAAGAAAAGCATTTCTTCCTGTTGGCTGTCCTTGAGACGTATTTGGTGTCAAAAGCATGTATTTGGCGAAGAACCAGCTGGGCCTTATTGTGCTGTACGCATGTTTGGAGTTGCGTCATAGTTGCTTTACTTCTAGCCCAAGCTGAAGGAGAGTTTTCCGCGAGATTAAAATACATTTGCGTTCCAGCCGTATAAATGCTTGGTTTCAAATTTCAGCTCAATGTTTTTGATGGACTGGTCAGCTCTGCGTGCGTCTCTTAGGGTATCCTTTCCCAGATTTTCTCAAAAATTTTACCATAAACTTTTTGTGTTGAAGGAAGTACAGATCGTGTTAGTTCTAATAATAATAATTTCTTGTAGTCTCAAAGACCTAGTGACACAGTTTTTTACCGGCTGCGCAATGCGCTTCTTTCATGGCGGACTAACGGTAACCGGTAATCCTAGCAGGTAAGGGGGCAAACACAAATTACGTGGTGTTTTTCCGGATTTCCGGACCCTTCCGCCCCTCTGGTGAGTCTTCGTGAGATCTGGTCCGATCCCCCCCCCCACCCTCCCCTCTCGTGAGATCTGGTCCGTGAGACACCCCTAGAAATTGCCCACGCAACTTTGAGACCTCTTGTTTTTAGGTCTCACCGCTCCAAAAGCCGGTAACACCCCCACTTTTCGACGTCATTTGTAGACCTTTTTAGTTCTACAGTCCCACAATTTTTCAAAACCTTACGTGAGATTTCCGTAGACCCTCCCCCCCATGGGAGATTTGGTGAGATTTCGCCGTCACGTAATTTATGGACGCCCCCTAAAGGGGATCTATAGTTGAACGTGGATTCCGAACTACGGAGGATCCTAGTTTGTTCACAGAAGAGGAGGTCAGTTTGAAGGCCCGTAAAAATACCAGCCAAGACCGGGATTCGAATAGAGGACCTTACGTACTCCTCTCACGTGGCTTAAAGCCACCAACTGCAATGGTGACTACAAACAGAGCTCTAAGCTGTTTTGGGAAGGTGTTGATGCAGCCTTCGGCTAATGTACAGTGATGGTAACATTCTGCGTCGTTGAGATGTACGGTACATACACATCCAGTGACGTTGGTCATAGAAACGTCCACTTGTTGGGACACTGGCGAGCCGCGCTTTCGTCTACAGATTTTCCTCCTCCCACGTGTAATATTTCGGTGTCCCCACGTTCAACAACGTTTCGGAAAAGGAATCTTCTTCGCAGAACTTGAAGAATGCTATTAAAGTAGTTCTTTGTAGTTGTGATACTCTTTCGCTCATTGTATCCTCCGCGGAAGAAATTGTCTGACCATTTGCAAAAATAAAAAATTTAAAAAAATGCACATATAAATTTTATTTAAGGGAGATGAGAGGGTAGAGAAGGTGCGTCGTGTGTTTTTGTAAGCCAAACGTAGACAGTATTATACCCCATGTTTTAATGCATACGTATGCAAAGTCTAATCGAGATCGGATTAAATCTGCTACTTAGTGTCTAGCCACACCAGCTTTTAGTGACAGAGAAATTTAAAGTTGAAATTTAAAAACCGGAACAGGCTGGACGGCGCAATTCAATAGGAAATTTTATGGGTTTTCAGAATATCAGTATCCAGTTTGGCCGATTTTCCTACCATTTTCGAGATATTTGCCAAACTGAAACGTTGCACGCATACATTTTGCTCAAGTGGCCGAATATAAGATTAAAACAGTTCGTTTAATGTTGTTTATCCGGGCATGAAAAATTGCTGATAATCTTAGGACGAGACATTTTAGTTGATAAATTTCTAGCGTTACGACTTGTGCGAACAGTTTTTAGCATGCTCACACCATTTTAAAACTGGTGTGCTAAGCAATTCTTATTCCGGATTGGGAGCTACATACTAAAGACCCGCGCAAATACCACCATCTATACGTGAACATTGTAAACTGTGTTCTGTATGTTAAGTTTTAATTTGTGTGTACAGTGTCTAATTTTGCAGACGGCAGTTGGAAGCGGACTAAGGATGGATGGCTGAGAGGAGTGGAGGAATGTGTGCCGGTTTTCTGAGTCATCAATTTTTTTTATTTTTTTTTGCTGATTTGTTTCTTACTATGATGGAAAATGTGACGTTTTGTGCACAAGTGTGTTTTGTTAATTGAGTATTGTGATGGTATTAGTTCTACAATTTTTCCAAGGACGGGTTTTGGTTTTAATGTATGTGTATATATTTGGTATCGTTTGTTATATTGTATTAAAAAATAGTGTGTATTTGCCATGAATTTTAAATAAATAGCCTTTTTTTCGAAAAAAAAAAAAAGAGAGGAGGAGACAGAACCAAGGTAGTGACAGAGAGGTGGCAGGAAGAAAGAAGAAAATAAACACAAGGCAGACCCAGCCGGTGGTAGAACTGTTGAGGATGATAATGATCTGGCAAAGAAACCTCAAAATGAAAACGTTGGTTTATTTTGCTCCTAACTTTTGAAGTAGGTAATGTGTAGGTTATAGTCGTTATAATGGACAAAGTTTCTGTGTAATAGCATTGTGAAAAACATCAAGTAACAAATATGATCTGCAAATGACATATTTGACGATCACTCATGTTTTTATTTTACAATGGAAAAATTGGATATATATATATATATATATATGTGTGTTGTGTGTGTGTGTGTGTGTGTGTGTGCTCTACCAGGCGAACCGTAAATATCGACTCTGGCGTAGAAGGAGGAATTTGTGCAGCGTGATCTCCAAAATCTCCAATTATCTTCATTTTGAACACGTTGGTCATTTAGTTACTTGAAACGTGGGCACGGGAACACTACTGCTTGGGAACGGCGTGGTTTTAAAATACTTCTTTATGTCTGTGTATAAACAGATCGCACACAAGCTTAAGTCTTGAAAATACTTCCGAAGGACTCCCACGTGGTTCCACCCGCTGCACCGAGCGTGGTGTGTGACTGGTAACGCTCTCGCCTCACAATCGGGAGGACGCAGGTTCGAATTCCTGTCGACTATCCAGGTTTTGAATTTCCATGGTTTTCCCAAATTATTCCCGGTGTCAGATTTCTTCCCTGTTCCTTGACCCCATTCTTTTCCCGCCTCTAATGACTTCAACGTCGACGAGACGCAAAGCCGTAAGAAAATAAAATAGAATAAAAATAGACCCGCTGCACACGTACTACCGTGGAATCCCAGATGGGACAAATCAATCACAATGATTCTGTTAAAAACAAATTAATACTAAATAAGTATTTTACTTCTCTCAAAGTACTTGATACTAGATCAGTGATCTCGAAATAATTAATAACAGATATGTCGAATGAATCACTCGGTAAGTAGATTTCAGTTAATTGCTATTAGTATTTCCAATACATACGATTCAGTTAATTGGCCACGATGCCAACGTTAAATGATTAAGACGCTTGCAGGGGGCGAATCAATATATATGGTCACAGTTGCTTCAGGTAACGTACGGGGGTCTCTTTTCATTTCTATAATTTCTGTATGTGCAAACTAGAAAAACAAGCAGTATTAAGTGCTGCACGTGACGCAAGCCGGTTAGCACTGTAGCCTAGGTCACAGGTTCGATCCCCAATCCAGACATCCTGATTTCGGTTATCTATAATTTCCCGAAATAACTGCAAGTTAATGTCGGAATTGTTCCTTCAAAATACTATGCCCGAATATTCATTCTTTTTTCGCAATACTCTAGTGGTTCTAATTACCCTTATACCGACGAGCCGTAAAGCCCTAACTAAAAACTGCATAAAGCACACTTGGTTAGGTACACTTGCAATGTTGATAAAAATAAGTGACCTCTACTACAGTTTTACGTTGAATTCTACACTTTCGTTTACTATTACAGTGGTTTCCTGTACAATTTAATAAATACAGATGGAAAACATTGAAAGCTATTACTACTTTTTGACATTGGGCTTAAATTTTAGTTCTGGACGTCACTATAGAAACGATTGTAAACAAAAAACTAGTAGGAAATGGGCAACGAAGGAACTTGCAGCAGAAATCAAATCCGTGTTTACCAAACTCCAGATCCAAACGTTACCAGGCTGAGCATCCAGTTATAATTAATTTTTTTTTAATAGCACCGGCGCGATATTGACTGAACTTTTGCATCATCACGCGAGTAAGTTCTGCCGTAGTATAAAACCTCGAAGCACATTACTAAATGCTAAAATTGTGTGTTATGCTTGTTGAGCGTTGGGTATTGTCTGTGTACTAAGCAATGAAACACATTAGAATCTGTGACATATATGCCTAGCCGAGTTGTAAGCGTAGTGGGCACAAGACTGAACTCTCTGAGTTACGCTTGTCCACCACCGCGCAGATAGCAGGTACTTACTTCGTGCGTCGTCCCCACAAACAATGCGAGGCGGCAGCGGTGAAAGAATTAATTTCGATTCGCGTGTCGGCTGCGGCGACGACATTAGTCTCCGGTAACGGCGACGGGGGCGTCTCCGCTTCCGGCGTCGTCCTTGGCCGTCGGGGCGCACGTCGCTATCGCCGTCGCGGCGTCGAGTTACGGCGTCGCCATGCCGGCACGCGACTGAGCCGGGCAGTGCCACTGCTTAGCGTGCGGCCGGCATAAATTCTAAATGGATTGGAAACGGAGCGGAGTAAACAGGCAGAAAAACGGCGCGCGCGCGATTTATTGAGACTAGGCACGTGACGGCGCAGTTACCTGCCCGAACACTCCGTCGACGCGTCACATGCGGAGTACAGGCCATCTCTGGCCTGCAAGTGTCAGTCCCTTCAGAATGTACCGAAACTGATTCACTTGTTCTCTTTATTCGCTAGATGCAGTGTACATAGCGTCGAGACCGGCGGGTGAGTGGGAAGGCTCTGATCTGGCATTCTCAAAGATGCGTGTTCAAATCGCTTTCCAACATGCAGATTTCGGTTTCACAGTTTCCCGAAATCACTCCAGGCGAATGGTGGGATGGTTCTTTTATGACCGCTATTGCTCCCCACCATCTTCTTCTTCGCCTTTTCCCAACATTAGGGGTCGGTGCCTTTTAATGAGTTTTATTAGCAGTTGGCACGGTTAAATTTGAAGCTATGGTTTTACGCCAAATATTTTAAATCTACTGTCAGGTCGTACTTCTAACTAATGGATGAATTCTTTCCCCGATCTCAGTTTCATAAGCCAGTCTCGGCCAAACGATAATCGAAACTGTAGATCAAGGGCAAATTTAACGAAGCAGTTAACTGTGAAGCCTAATAATTTAAATTTACATATCATTCCCTTCTGCAAAATACTTGTCATACAGTTAAATAATTCACTGATCATTACTACCGTGTATTTTATAAACACTTGGCAACGCCGGATAGAACATAAATTGACATATATTACATAATACTCCAGACATTTAAATTAAAACACATATGATAAGTCTGCCTCTCTGCATCTGTAATATATCAAACATTATATGAAATGTATTTAAAAACATGTGAACTGCATACATTCTCCACTCCATGTGCTGAAACGGGAAAAGTGCACAGGTAATCATAAAACTATTGACAACCTCCGCAAGTCAAACCAAGATTTAGTGTGGGCATTTTTATTTAATTAAACAAATTGCCAATGAAAAACCAGTTGCGAAAGCCATATATGTAGTGTACCCGGGAGAAGAATTTCCACCAGTTACTATTACTCTCTATCTTTTAAGCGGTTCAAAGAATTATTCCCTGGTAATTAAGAAAGGAAGATGACAGAACAGCAGCAACAGAAAACAAAAATGCAGATCTTAGTTTTTACGCGACATGTCTAATTTATTTTATTTTATCAATAAATGAACGCTGATGAATGAGATAGAGAGACTTTTTTTGTCATTCCTCAAGAATAAATGGATTTTTAACAAATTTTCATGAGTGGCTTGTGTAAACATTTCACTCAAAATATTTATAATTATAGAAAAGTACATAACGAAAATATCAGTTGTGTTCAATATGTACGCAATAAGTTCAGAGATAATCTATCAATAATAAACAGTAAAAACTTTTGGAATTAATGGAGAACCTACAAGTTTTGTTGCCGAGTTTTACTGTTGGCATATGGTGTTATTTATGGATCGGTCAGCGTTTCCGCATTTGAGGAAGACGACGGAGCTAGCCGTCGAATATCGTGTTTTCCCGACACAATCAGGCGGTACACCCGTGAAGACTTTATCGCAATAATACGCCGGGAAAGTTCGTTCTAAAAATTAAATAGAATTCTTAACCGTCTCAGACTTGATATCTTGCTTCTTTTATCCTCTCACAGCCGATCTTCACATAATATTAAATACTATCTTACAATAGATAACTCCTTATCTATTGAGTCTTGCAGTGTTTTTACACATAGTCCATTCTCTTACATCAGCAAAAATCATCCATCCATTATCTTGTTTTGCCTCGAATACACTCATTTGTTTACTCCTAGGAGTTGGTCCTATATTCTGCTCTCAATATTCCATTGAGTAGTACCTTGCCTCAGATATAGAATTATATTAGTAATCATTATAATTCATACTGATATGTTACATCAAATATACTATCAAAATCGGCCGATTCGGTCCGTTATGAAAAATGGGAGTGTTACAAGTAACATTTTTGTTTGTTTGCAAAGTTACAATGTTTTCCGTTGAAGTATTCAGAGCGTATGTTCTAAAGGGTACACAACAGAGTGTGATTACAAATCACTGTGGGAGAATAGTAAACATTCGAAGATACCAATGGGAAGGAACTGAGTTTGAGCCCTAGTTCAGCCATCAAGATTTAGGTTTTCCTTGATTTATAAAAATCACAGCAAACAAAATGTTTGGGCCGAGGTTATTTCATTGCAGCTTTTTTTAAATAATTAAAAAATCTTTATGATGGCGCTACGGTCTAGACACAAAGCAAGAATGAAAAAATGATACGATTAGTTAATGTTGGACTTAATGGTTATCGGAATAGTCTGAATATGGTTTCATGTCTTATAGTCCTACTTCGATGATACATCAATTTCACAGAAAAGCTCCTAGGACTCACTACATTGCTTTTCTGTTACAATTCCGCAAATATATTCACGTACCCACGTATTTACTTAAACTGGATATAAAACAAATATGTCAATTCCCATTTGAATTTGATTTCAATTTATTTTTATGTTATGCAAAATATTTTTTTTAATCTTCTACAATTCGGTTTTTTAATGTCAGATAAATCTAATATCCGGAGGAAAACAAAATGTTTTAATGCTGAATTTAAATGCAGTTAATCTTCATTATGTACATCAGCGCTAATAAGATTCAATTCTTTACAAATTAGCTATCAATCAAATACAATAGTTATACTGGAATGCAACTAGGGGCTTTCTTTTATGTGAAGTTGGTAGCTTAAGTCGAAGAAGGCGACGCTAGACGCCGGAACGAAGACTAGTCACTAGGCTCTGCCAAGACGGAAATAGGCGAGTGTTTAAAAACACTGCCTGCCTTTTTTCTTATTTTTTCCCACGTTGCTGTAACACAAAGTCGCTCACTGTCTCCGATATCCGCTGGTGCTACATGAAGCATGAAGCACATCAACTTTATTTTGCCCTTATTGGGCTGGATGTATAGTTTATGAGACATTTCGAGTACAGTACCGAGGGTTGTGGGTGAGCGGTAACGCTCAGGCCTCGCATTCGGAAGGACGTCAGTTCGAATCGCCATCCAGCTAGCCAGATTTGGTTTCCCATGGGTTTAATCACACTTTTATCATTAACTGGTGTTCAATACTTTATCTCTAATTGGGTCCAGTACTTTAATCTGATTCCAGCATTAGTATGAGTGGCTGTTGCACATTTTATACAGGAAATCAACTTAGGTAAAGATCTAAAACTACGTCCATCTATCGTACTTCTATTGTAAGTGAAATAACAATACTAAATACTTGATATTCAGATTTAATAATGACTCTGAAAATCTTTATTGAAACAAGATTCAGGATGAAAGTAATAGGTGACGAGTTTGATATTTATTTGGATTTTGCATTAAGCTGTCGTCTAGAGAATTAGACGATAAACATATCGCAATTTTACTGCTCTGTGCACATTTAATAGTTACGATTTATTCGCTGAGGCTTAGTGAAATGCACCATTTGACATTGCTTAAATGTAAGTATTGGTCGACAACTGGTCAGATAATTTATTCAGCGGCACTAGAATCGCAAATAATCACCTGTTGCGCGTCACTAAATGTAGTCCATTTCGCTATTAAAATTCATACTTTGGAGAAAGCAGTCTATATCGAATACGCAATAGTCACAGGAAGTAAACAACATAAATCTCATTGTTCCCGAGCAGTCAGATATCTCTCCTAGTGGATCTGATTTAGGTTATCGAGAGCAAGTCAAATAACAAAGGCATAAAAGTAATTTCTTTTGGTTTTATCCTGTGCAGTCCGTTTCTGTTATAGCCATCTAATGCAACCCGAGTAAAACGGACCTTCGCTTTAATGTGGCATCCAAACAAAGGAAGCAAGTTTTTCTTAGAGGTTGGACTGGTTGAAGCAATGAGCATCGGTATTACGTCATGCCCACGCGTTAATAATTATAAAATATAAATTTATTTATTTACCTGTATTAGGAATTATAAATGTGCAGCACTAATGCTGTTGTATGAGTTTGTCTGAAAGCAAGGAGTAACTGGTCGATTTAAAGTCTAGAAAAAGGAATAATTATCAAGACAACAAAGGAGAGGATGACAAAAAAAGACTAGGATGCGTAAGAATGCAAGGTCAGCTATATAATTCATAAATTGATTTGTTGGCCTGTAAGCGGAAAAACCAATCGAATTATAACGGACGAATAAGTCATGTACAAGTGAAAGTTGTAATTAGTCTCTGATTAAGTATGAAAAGTTGTGAAATAATAATTGTACCAGATTTAACTAACAAAGTTATTGCTGGAAGCTTAATTGACGAATATTTTGCGCTAAGAGAATGAAAAGAGTCAAAACAAGGTAATATAAACAATTTCTATCAGATAATGTAAGAACAGGAAACTAAGAATTTTGGAAATTGTAACCAGAGAGCTATCATAAGTTTAAAGATAAAGTAAGATGTTCTCGTCCTGGCTAGAATGCCATGACGTATTAAGGTAAAAGTAAAATAATAATAATAATTAATTTAAGACGCGGTCATCGCAAGGAAACGCTTGGCGTCAGCAAGACCATGCGGCCGTAAAATCAAAGATGCAAATTTTAGCACACCAATGATAATGGAGCGTGCATAAACCACGTAGTTCCATTTTGGCCTCCTGTGAACCCCCCTGCCCCTCCCTCCCTACATAACCCTACGTGGCTTTTGCCTCTACCCCCCCCCCCCTCCTCCCGCGTAGCACGTAGCTTTTCCCCTTTTGATTCCAGGAGAATTCACATGCTGTTGTGAGTTCTAATCCTCATTTTAACTGTGAAAAATGTTATGAAAGGAAAGCTACGTGGTCTGGCTCGGGACCCCCCTCCCCTCCCCCCATGTAGCCTATCATAGCCTTCCAGCCTACCCTCCCCCCCCCCCTGGACCGGGCCACGTAATTTGTGCACAGTCCCTAAGTAAAACCCATCAAAGGCAGCCAACCCCTAATGTTGGGAAAAGAAGATAGGGACGGAAGGGTGACAAAATTATTCATAACCATTGACGATATCTTCAGTTCTTTCTTCCTTTTTGAAAATGTGTGCAAATTTAGTGATTAATCAAACCCAGAAATTATTTAAGTTTAAGTAACATCACTTGAAAATATAAAAACATTGTTAATTACTGTACCGAGAGATACGGGGCTACTTTCATATTCAACAGAGAACATATAATATAATCTACATGTATGAATACGTTCCTGTAACAGTTTCTAGTATATTCCGTAAGCATGATGGTATGAAGTTTTTTGAGAAATAGAAGCAGTTATAAGTTCTCCATACGCTGATATTTATATTTCTTGCTCAGTTTGCAGATATTAAGTTTAGGTTTCATTTATTGTACTAGTTCTCTTAGTGCACTAGTTTTCTTTGGTAACTAGACTACATTTGAGAAATACGAGCGAGCCTTTGAGGTGCCATATGAGTGGTAGACACGAACAACAGAGCGAAGTTTGAAAGCAGTCCTCCCAACAGAAGGCATGAAACTGTTTTCATCCTCCGCAGCGGTAGCTTACGCGTGACAGCAGATCGCGGTGGATTTATCTTGCAGTGAGCCTGCAGAGGGCATAAATCACGGCGTGTTGACGCGGGGTCGTCCCGTGCATTAATGAGACCGCGCAGGTCTCGTATCAGCGCCCACTGGACTGCTCAACGGAAAGGAAAAACATAGCAGTACTGCAGTCGTACCCGCTCAGTGCACAGTGCCACAAGTTTCTTTCAACTCTTTCGCCGCTATGTGACTATTGATAAAGCTATTAACCCCGTGATTCTGTGCAGCGTAATAAAGCGGTGTCTTACTGGACACGGAAAGGGAAGAGTAGAACTGGTCTTGTTTGAAACAAGTCTTCACGGGTGTACCGCCGGATTGTGACGAGTAACTCCGTTGGTCAGCCGACCAGTACAGCTGTTTTCGCACCTGAGGAAGACAACGGAGTTAGTCGTCTAAATGTCATGTTTTCACAAGATAATCCGGCGGTACACTCGTGTAGACGTCATTGCAATTATACGCCCGGAAATTCTCCGTTCTTACAGTATTGTTTGAAATCTCCATCCTAAAGTACCAGCCATATTGCTGCTGTTGTTAAATGTTCAGATCATCTAGATTCTAGAAGAAAGCTGCATGGACATGTGGACATGTGTCACATCAGCTTGTGTTTAGTATGTAATATTCGTAATGTTAATAACAATAATAATACATAATTTTAAAAATAATTGCCTTTTTGGAGCATCTTTGATAGCAAAGAGCAAAACCAGCAGCAAGGAGATAAGAATGTCGGTTTAAGATCAATAATCAAATTCTTGTCATACTCGTTGCAGCATGTCGCTATCAATCTGTTAGGCTAGCAATTCTGGTAGGTTTGTTGGAAAAGGAGGTTTAACACTGAAAGTTCCAAATAATCAAAAAAAAAAAAAAAAATTGCATGGCGTTATTTCGGAGAACATGACTGATGTGTTTGAAATGCCAGCACACATAAGCTTCCTAGACCTCCTTGACTGGCTGCTCACGTCTGCGCTCTCGTGGCAGAAATTTGAAACGCTGCTGTCAAACTGTTTCAGTTTTTCTATATGACTGTAGAGATCTGTGACAATATGTCAAGTAATACAGCTGCAGTCGATGTATGAAATCGTTTCAGTCATGTATAAATAACCCTGTAATGAAAATGATGATTTTATGACGGATGCATTGAGAAGTATCAAAACGCAAACGCCTAGAGAAACATGACCAAGACTGATTACACTGGCAGTGAAAGAGCTGCGAAAGTATTATATTAATAATTTGATGTGGAAGTTGGTTTATTAAAAAATCAGTTGCGACTGCGACCAATGAAAAATACCTGTATGTAGCTTACTTGTAAAAGTTATGTTGAGTTCAGTGTAACGTGTTATAAGATTGTTGGTGGTTTAGTTAATAAGATAAATAATCAGTCCACCATAAATTACAGTTTAACATTTGTTTTTATTCACCAAGAAAACACGACGTCAACGATACTGTTTACATGTATAGATACAATCCAGAGGTTGCGTACAACGCTTCTTCCACAGATAATACAGTTACCGGCCGTCGCAAACTGAGTTGGTGAAAAACTTTGCCAAAAAACTAATTAACTCTCTGTCTTGGATGATAGCTTTATATAAACATACCGAAATTTCTACAGCACTTTGTAGCATGCAGGAATGTGGCGTACTACAAATATTTAAATATCGTATTTTTTGTTTATATTCAGATTAATTTAATATTCGTGAATATTTTGTAAATTAATTATCTGATCAATGTAAATGATATCCCAGGCTGCCTTAATTTCTTAATAATAACTGAATAAAGAGGTTGCTAGTTGGAAGAGCAGGAGAGATTTTGAAGCTGACAACGGTATATCCGGTGGAAATCTCCAGAACGCGTGGGCTGACGCCAGTTATTGTTCTTGCGCCCAGAGTGAATAGGCACCGTTAGCCGTCTAGGTCAGTGCGTTGAACCCCGCGCAGGGATACCCGTGAGGCGGAAGGGGTGAGCAACTCGCGGGAGGCCAGGGCGAATAAGATTGACTCGAGCCTCACGTGGTTTTGGGAAGAAGTTAAACAACCAATGCCGTATCATATACGGGGTCTACAGATATTAATTCGTGGTTTCTTTTTCCATGTAACGAAACTTCGAGAAGGAGTTTCGGAAGAGGGAAGGAGAAGCGAATATACTTGGGCATTGTGTGGTCAACGGTCGTCGAATCGAGACACTTCACAGTGCGGAGTTGCACTGTACTGGTGGGCTCTGGCTTCGATCACAGGCTGGTCGATTTATGCAGTCCATTCACTGGTGGGACAACTTAGAGACCAACGCCGCACGCCGCAGCTGCTGATGCGGGTGATTTTTGGTAATGTGTTCCATCTCCCATCATTGTTTCATGGTTTGGAGAGACTTTGAAGGATCCGTAATTGACCCAGGATACAGCATCTCTGCTCCATTCCATTTCAAAGCTAGCTGGCAAACTACTTCATGAATTTCAAAGCTCCTTGCTAATTCAGTTTGAGCCTTAATATTGTTCATCTTTTCTAATTTAATTCGGCGCCCAAGGGATTTTATCCACCATTCATGTAACATTCAATTGTTGGCTTGTGGTCACGATGTTATCATGTTCTTATATTTAAAAAATGAAGTATTTAATATTCAGTTTATGTTTGCTATCTTCAGGCAGATTGTCAAGCCGGATATTGCTTTTGCTTGCAGATACACATAATGTCTAACGTAACGTTAAATATATCTGGCTATGTACAAGCCATAAGGAAACAATAAATTAAGCATTTTATGTCTGTCATCAACAGCAATCAGGATCCTTGCTAAATGAAAATTAATTTCATAATTTAAAATCAATAATCAAATTGATATTAAAACTTACAGCAATAGTAGGCCTAATGACCTCCTCACAACACACACTTCAAAAGCTTGCGCCAGATAATTCTCGAAAATTAACAATACTTAAACATTTGAAACATATTAAAAACAATCAAAATTAATACATAATCATATACCATCATTACAAAATGGTCAGAAATGAAAATTAAAGATTCTTAAACACAAAATTATTCACAGAAATCATTTTTAACTGTATCAAATCGTCCTTTAGACATCTTAACTTGCATTAATACATGGAATTACGAACATTTAAGCTATTCTCTTGCACAATTCTGTTCTTAAACATATTAAATGGCCTCTAAATAATTTCTTTCATAAAAAATATACACTGATTTACAGTTAATTGTGAAACAAACATACAGGATCATATTCAACCAAATTCCAGCCTACTACAAATGATTCACAAAATACAATTTCATTTAATTTTAGGTTTGAGGGTTATTACAGTGTACTAGAAGTCGTGTAATAAATGCGTGATTGAGTACACATAGTAAAGTTTAATATTCATTGTAAAATCAATGGTTTCCCTGAATAAAGACAAAGAGACTTAATTTCAAATATAGTATATGGTTTCGTTTCGAATGAAAAGAGGAAGTATAAAAGATAAAATTATAACCAGAGGGCGAACGTTGAAAGTCATCTCAAATGTAAAAGATGACATAAAGCTTACTGCCTGCTGTCGGAAATCAACCAAAGAACACACTTAAGTAAAAGAAGAATAATTTAGATATGAGTTCAGAGACATTCTGAGGTAGGAAATTGTTAGTAGTTATGTAGAGACATTTGATTAGAGACTACGGGAAGGAGGTTATAATTTCAAACAAACAGCGTAAAACAAAAACCATAATCACAGATTGATGCAGCGGTAGTTACGGTCCATTGGATTATAGTGGCCACAATGGAGAGATTGATACGCTATATCAGAAATTTCTGTTGTGACGTTCTACTGCACTTCAATCAACTAATTAATTCGTGTCTGTAAATATTATAACGTAACAAGTGTATCAATGTAATCAAAGGTTCCATCCGCAGAATAGCTTGTGTAGTATTTGGGTAGCATTTAGTTGGTAACTTGTACTATTCTGTGTTGGCTATACCAAATGTTGGCCGGTATGAGCAAATTGTCGTGCGGCCGGCAGATAAAACGATTCTCGATGTGGACAGAGAGAGACAATTACGCGGACAAGCGACTATGTCTGTGCCGAGAAATGAACTACTTACTGTAATTAATAATTAATATAAACTGTTAAAGATACGCATTGAACACAAATTATTTCTTAATAAACTTAAATCATAGTTATGCTCTCTGCAGTAACTCTGGTCTGAAAACACAATAGTTTCAAAGGCAGATAAAAGCAATTCAATAGTCTTGATGGATAAAACAGAATACATAACAAAAACAGAAGAATTTATAGAAAAGAACAACATAACACAACTAAAATCTGATCCAACAAATAGATATCAGGCAGAACTGAAGAAACAACTGAAAAAAACAAATATCATTCTTACAGACACCCAAAAGCAACACATCACACAGACAAATCCTTCAGCTCAAACACTGAGAAGCCAACCAAAAACACATAAACCACAGATTCCAATAAGACCAGTAATTAATTTTAGAAAAGCCCCAACATATCACTTAGCCAAACACATAAACAGCATTTTAAACCAACACTACACATTAAAGGAGAACAGAAGTATCAAAAACACAACAGAACTCATTCAGAACATTAAAGACTCACACATCCCAAACACAGCAACACTCGTATCATTTGATATTGAAAATATGTACAGTAACATCCCAATCAAAGAAACTATAGAACTAATCAATACAAACCTGAATACTTACAAAATACTACCCAGCAACCATATAGAAGAAATCAAAAGCACAATAGAAATACTGACATCTCAGAATTATTTCACTTTTAATAATAAATATTACCTACAACAGGAAGGACTGCCTATGGGATCCCCAATATCAGGCACCTTAGCCAATATATTCATAGACAACATAGAAATGGAAATACTGCAAAAACTAATCCCCCAGAAAGGATACAAGATTCTGTATTGGTGGAGGTATGTTGATGATATTCTATGCCTCATAAATGAATCAGATGAAAGAATAAATGAATTACACCAGGATATAAACAATATTCACAAAAAAATTACATTCACAATAGAAAAAGAAGACATAGGAAAAATAAATTTTTTGGATCTCACCATTACAAAACATGAAAACCAACACTCATTCCAAGTATACAGAAAATCTACAGCAACAGACCAGATAATACATTCCACATCAAACCACCCACACAATCACAAACAAGCTGCAATACGTTTCATGCTAAAGATTAAACATAATCCCACAGACAAAGAACAACTACCAAATAGAACTCAATACAATAAAGGAAATAGCAACAAAAAATGGATATGAACCACACACAGTTGACACAATAAACAGAAAAATAATTAACCAAATGAAAAAAGAACAAATAATAAACCACACAACCAAACTGCAAACATATAGATCCCACCAGAAAAACACATCTACAACACACACAGTTCAAACAAACACACAAACCACACAGTACAATGAAAACAAAAGGAAATGGTATGCAATGACATATTCTAACAAATACACACACCGAATCGCAAACATTTTCAAAAAACAAGGCATTAACATTGCACTGCGAACTGACAACTCACTGCAAAGACAAATTAGACCCCACTCAGACACAAACAAATACCACAATTCAGGCATTTACCAACTCACCTGTCAAAAATGTGAAGCAGTATACATAGGGCAAACACGAAGACAATTCCAAATCAGATACAAAGAACACATGAGAGCGCTAAAATACAGTAACCATTCCACATTTGCCGAACACCTCATAGAAAATGACCATTCACCAACAAACATAAACACAGATATGCAAATTCTCACTATCAATAACCACAGACACAACACAATCACTATACAGGAAAACTTATATATACAAAAAGCAAAAAATGAAGGCAAACAGGTACTAAACGACCAAGTAAACCTCACAAATAAAACGTTACTCAATTTAATATACACAAACTCGACAGAAAAAAACAAAATAAACACAAACTGTATAATAAAACCCCACACATATATACATCACACATAAATATAAAACATTCTAACAAGACCATCACACATACACACACTTTTCAAAACTCGCGCTATCGGCCCGAGACATGACATATACAAACAAAATGGCCACAGCAGACAACCAAAGGACGCGACAAGACGAAAAAAAACCAGCTGACGCTAACAGACGACTGAACGATGATAACAAACAATATTGTAAATATGATACAGGCAAAACATGCGTTGTATATAAAAACGGAGATGCGCAGCTTGTAGTGTCCCGCTCTGTATGTCTTGGGATTAACTACTATATGAACAGTTTTATTAACTAATACTTAGATAAATGAGTGTGGGTGGGGTTCTCTTCCGAGGTGGTCCTTCACATTAATACAAGTGAAACATGAATTATTAATGAGAAACATACTGATTTTATTGATTTTATACATAGAAAGCAAAGTTATTTCGGAAAAACAATAACTTGAATGGGTAAATGGTTGTTCCCTCTTTGGTACTGGAATTTACAGTTCTTTAATTTTGTTGGAGCTCGTTGTGGTCTCTGTAGACGATTGCGTTACCGTAATGTCGAGCAGCGCAATGAGAAGAGTCGTGTCGGTGACCCGCGACGAGGACTGTGTCGACGACCGCGGCGGCGGCGGGCAGAGCTGTGTCGTGTTTCGGCAGGCCAGGTAGTCGCATCAGCTGAGCGAGGGTGGAGTGGCGTCTGTTGTCTCTCCTTCTCGACAGCCGGCAGCTCGTCCTCAACCCTGTGGACCTCAGCAATGTGTCCTCAGTAGCGCAGATCGCCCGCTGATGTCTCGTCGCCGAAACCAGAGTCCCTCTCGTCCAGTCTCCGCCGGTCCGACATCGAATGTCATCCTCCGTCCATTCTGCCTTCCTCGTAGACTCGCCTTGGGCGGAGTTCGTTCCTCTTCTCTCTCCCGATTGGTCGAATATATAATAAAAAAAACCAAAAATATCAGCAACCAGCGAGAATGAATTCCATTGGCTGGGATAACCCCACCACCAGCGTCATTTTCTTGGTAGGTCACCCCCCTCCATATAACCATAGTCTCTGTGGGCTGCACTTCTTAAGAACAAACAGTTTATTGTTAAAGAATGTTTCTTCGCCAGCGACGTCTGCGAAATGTCTGACAGCTCGGCTGGAACATTTTATGATTGGGGCTCTCAAAGAAACCTTTCATTCGTCGAACATCCACACAGGGGAGCTCACAATGTAACACTGTGTCCATTGTTTTAAACAAACCTCTACTATATCCGAGAAGCTCTCCATCACTTCAGTAAATTAATGCCCCAAAACACTCGGTAACACAAGGGAAGTCTGTTATTTTGAACATCAACCAGACCTCAATAAAGTACATTCTTTATTACTCACTAGCCTGTCCACTAGGTTACAACCATTATCCTTTCTATGACAAGTAATAATATTAAACATTCCTCATGATAACCTTGTCGGTCGAGAACCGGACTCAAATCAAATGATATGAACTTATGTAAATTAAATACATTATGTAATAACACTACTGAATCTAACAACAACATTTCTTGTTACTGATAAATAATGAGATCTATAGAATGGGACATCTCAAGCTGCATACCACAGTAACAAATGTAAATTGTAAGTAACTTGTAGCTATAAAATATCTCATGCCCATAATTATGTAATAATAGGATAAAACTGTATATAAAAACTGTAACACAGATTCGTCGCTGATGATGCCTCGATGAGAGGTGAAACGCGTACGACGCAGCAATAAATAAACTAAACAGTTGCATTGGCGTGTTCTTTCAACTAGTAATTAATTTGTGTTCATGTGAACCACATTACTTCGTTCGAATGAAAGTAGTTCCTCATTGGTCGCGATCTATCCGGTCTGGAAGAGGATTAAAACCAATATTCTGCGGCATAAGTTGTTAAGATTTATTTTTAATTTCCTTTTCTTTCACTAACACCATATAACAGCCAATGTAACCGTGTCAGTGGTTCAGACGTTTTAAAATGGATTTGAATAAACTAGAAAGATGCAAGAACTCGTGAAGATATCAGGTCAAGATTATATCGCAACACAGTTAATATACAGTATTAATTCGGCTTTGACAGAAGCTTTGATATTAGCGTAGTTTGTGGTTAGGTCGAAATATAACCTGGACCAGGATTAAAAAACCTTTTTGCTACAGCGTAAGGCACGAGGAACTGCATTAAACGTAATTTTATAAGAATTCAGAATGACAACTGAAACTTTTTGCTACAGCGTAAGGCCGAGCGTTATTTTATAATAATTAATCAACTGCTAATAAATGACTTGCCAGAACACTCCATCTAGCGCAGGGGTCCCCAAAGTGGTCGGTATCGACCCCTGGGGGTCGATAAGAGTTCTCCGGGGGTCGATTAATACCCGGGGGTCGAAAGGGGGTCGATTGATAAAAAAGAGGATCAGTTAAATGGTCTAGGAAAAAATGGGAATATTCCAACAAAAATCCAAAATAACTGACTAGCCCCGTTATAACTTGAGTCGCTTTAGGTATGTGTTAAGGAGAAAACATACTGGAGAGGAAAGCATAGCAACGACGAGAGCGAAGTACAAAGCAGCGAAAACAAACAAACCAATTGGATTGTTGCGGTGACTCTTACTGGGGCGCAAAGCGGTGAGGTAATAATGGAGCAAAGCTTATCGTTCAAACTGTTTGATTTCGCCGCTTTATTCTTCACTCGCATTGCTGGTTTGTTAGTGGTTGTTCCTGTGAGAAACGAATGTAGACCAATTTACGAATTGTGTCTCTTCTAATGTCCGTCTTTGGGGTAAGAAAGAAGTTCAACATCACAATTATTTTATTTTACCTAAGCTACGTGATGAACTCAACAAGTATTAAAACTTTATTTTTTATTTACTTCGGGTATTTAAGCATTTTATATTCGGGAGGACGCTGGTTCGAATCACCGTCCAGGCATCCGGATTTGGGTTTTCCATGGTTTCCCCAAATCACTCAAGGCTAATGCCGGGATGCTTCCTCCAAAAAGCCATGGTCGAATTCCTTCCAGTTCCTTCTCCGCAGTTCCATCCCGCCTCTAGTCACCGCGCTGTCGACGAGACGTAAAGCCACTCTATGTATTGTATATCTAAATGTAGATTTTGTCCTTTACATAGAAGATATCGTAATATACCGAAAACCATTAAATTTAGATACTTCTTTTTTATCTTTTTCCTATCTAATTCTATTGAATAGGTTACTTTTAGATGTAATTATTATTCCTTCAAGTCTAGATATCTATTGTTAGCAAAAAGTAGCAACAATGCACTCTGAGCAAGAACAGGCAGTTCTTTATAGCTTGTGCGGTAATAAGTTGCGTCTCTTACTGCTGCTGTTTTGTTGTGCTGCGATCGTATCGTGTTGTTCATATTATAAATCTGAGTTTAATACCTACGATGTCGTCTACCAGTGCTAAGAAGAAATGCAGACAATATTCACACGAGTATTTGAAATATGGTTTTGTGCCATCTTCTGCTAATGAAACTATTCCTATGTGCTTGGTATTTGAAAAACTTTCAGCAATGATGCTAAGAAGCCGGCGAAAATAAAAGACCACTTGGAAAGGATCCATTCTGATAAGAAAAACAGAGATTTTGAGTATTTCAAAATGCTAAAAGAGAAATTGAGAGTTCGGCCAAATTTAAGTACATATTTGAAGTCATCTGCTAGCGCTGATAGTGAAGGAGGACTGAGGACAACCAAAAGCATCTCTCTTAACATGGCAAAGAAAGGCAAACCGTACACTATTGGTGAAGAGATTATAGTACCAGCTATAAAAGATGTAATTGAAAATATTATGAAGAAAGACTCTCAACTATTTTTGAAGTGCATACCATTGAGTGCAAATACTATGCAGCGACGTATAGAGGAAATGGCCGATGATGTGGAAAGAACTTTGACCTCTGAGCTCCAGCATTTTAAGTTTGGTATTCAACTTGACGAATCAACTTTCGGAAGTTCAAATCTTCTCATGGTTTATGTTAGGTTCCATAGTCCATCCCTGAATGACACTGTTGATGAATTTCTGTTTGCTAAATATCTTCAAACTGTTTCAAAAGGTGAGACAATTTTTTTATGTTTGCAAGATTATTTGAACAAGCACAACATTCCTTTCGGGAATATTACTGCAGTAGCTACTGACGGTGCACCTGCTATGGTAGGCCGTTATAGAGGATTTTTCGTCTTTCTGAAGGAAAAGGTTCCTAATGTACGTACCGTTCACTGTGTCCTACACAGGCAGCATCTTGTAGCCAAAAAATTGAGTGGCGACCTGCATGATACTCTAAAAGTGTGCATTACGTCAATTAATAAAATTAAAGCTCATCCTCTCAATTCCCGATTGTTTGCGAAGTTATGTGAAGAAAATGATGAACCTTTCAATCAATTACTTTTGCACACTGAGGTAAGGTGGTTGACAAGAGATGATAGTTTGCAGAGGTTTGTTGACTTGTACGACTCGTCTGCAGAGTTTCTTAAGAATGTGGATCCATTACTATGTGACGAGTTAAAACAGTGCAAGAACCATCTTGTTCTATTTGGCAGATCTTTATTCGAAATTTAACGAAGTACAGAAGCGTTTGCAAGGAAAAAATGTTACAATTGTTCAAGCTCGAACAATTATAATGGCCTTTCAACTAAAAATAAACCTGTTAAAATCTTCACTGGCACGTAAAAATTTTAAATATTTTTCAAACATTCGACTACTAAAAGAAAATGAAGAGATACCCGACCGTGATTTGGAGATATATATTAAACATCTCGATAAATTAAGAGAAGACTTCAAAGCACGTTTCGAAGACTTGTAGAACATGCATGTTCCTGAATGGTTTGCTTCTCCATTTGATGTTAACATAATGAAGGTAATGAACGTGGCTTAGAAGATGAACTGATTGAAATATGCGTAGATCTGGAAGCTAAAGCGTTGTTTAAAAATAAAAATCTCAGCGAATTTTGGAGCAATAACAATATTGCTACAAAATACCCCAAGCTCAGAGCAGAAGACGAATCTTTCTTACTTGCATTCCCAATTTCGTTGAAGCTGGCTTTAGCCACGCGAACGCTATTTTAACAAAACAGAGAAACAGACTGAACTTGGAAAACCGTGGTGATTTGCGACTAAAACTTACCAATTTTCAACCGAACATCAGTAATCTTGATGCTGCCCTTCAGACCCATCCATCTCACTAATATCAGCTACTTTAATAAAAAGGTATGTTAACAGTAGTCGTAAAATGGCAGATGTTTTTTCATCGAATATAATTTATTTAAATTTTCAATGATTATTTTGTGTTTTACATTTTATGACACTTACGGTTATAGGCTAGTTTCCATCTATCTATAATTTTTTAATTATTTTTACGGTTATAATAACAGTGTAAAATATCCCTTTTTCTGTTAGTGTTGTTGGGTGGATTTTTTAAGGTGTGGGAACTATAAATACTTTCTTTGTGTTGTTATGCAAGTCTCCTTATCGCTTAGCATCAAAAATGCTAAAAATGATTTAAAATTTTCATCAGTGGCGGATCCAGGAATTTTTCGAGCAGGGGCAAAAACTGTAGGAATGCCGCCCCTTGCAACATTATTTGCAGCTCCCATTTTTGCCGTCTGGCCCCAAGTGTCGCCACCTCGATTGTCGGCCAAACACATTGTTGTCGCCGCCCGGCGCCCAGTGTACTAGTAGAGCTAAAAAAAAAAAAAAAAAAAAAAAAAAAAAAAAAAAAAATCCGTGACTTAAATCGCCGCCCTTCAAACATGATTTTGCCGCCTCCTTGAAGTTGGCGCCCCGGTGTACACCCCCCCCCCCCAGATCCAGCACTGGTTTTTATTAAACGTTTAATCTGGGGGTCGATGAGAAGACAAATGTTCTGTGAGGGGGTCGACGTGATAAAAAGTTTGGGGACCCCTGATCTAGCGCGACATTTTTGACGGGCTTCGAGGCTAGTTCTCTAGTAAAGAGACGAGCTGCAACAAAGGGCCAGTGACAGAATAAATCAATTCTCGCTGTTCCAGAAGCGCGCAATACGTGGCGAGATTCACAGTACGAAGAATTAGCCAAATGAAGCACACTACTCAGATCAACAAAGATCAAAGTGTGAGGAAAGAAACTGGTTTATAAATCAGCAACATGGTTTTAAGATAGGATATTCATGTGAATCGCAGTTGGTGGGCTGTATGGTTGAAGTAAACAAGGGAGAACAATTTCATAACGAAGTACTGGATTTCTCCAAGGCAAAATAATTTCTGGAGGATTGTCAACAGCTGTTCACAGCTGCACAAATAATAGGAGTTCATAAGAGATAGATAAATTATATTCGCAGAAAATTGTACTGTGACTCGAGTTTGCTATACATTAGCAAACTTTTGTCACATTTACCTATAACCTGAAGCATAATAAATTTTCTTGTGGTTTTGCAGATTAAACAACACAATGTCAGCAGAAAACTGACCTACTGCTTTTTCTGCTTGTGCTATTATCTAAACTTTTAAAATAACCCATCATCCCTAGTTTTCCTGCACTGCAATCTGATTTATCTTATTCATTCCTTGTAGTTAATTTAACACTCATGTAAAACTACCATCAGCGTTCTACTTTCGTCTGACGAAGATACTACGCTATGACACATACTCTAGATTAGGGGTTCGCAAAGTTTTTCGCACTACGTCCCTCTTCCGTTAAAAGAAAAATTCCCACGCTCCTCCAACTACAGTACATTTTTTATTTTTTTATTTATCAGGTAAATGCCTGCTTTTTAGTACTAACAATGACACCTCAGAGGAAACTCTGAGTATGTGATGTTAGAATAAAGGTTTTCAAATCCAAGAGGAAGAAAAGGAGACATAGTACTTGTGACGGTGTAGATCTAGGGTATCATCCACACGGGCGTTGAAGTTACCTCGCACGATACCTCCTGCCCCATCCTGGCATATGCACCCCTGGGGTGGAAGCGCGACATCCAGTTTGGAAACCCCTGCTGCAGATTCTAGAGTGGCGAGCGTATCTCAAGAGACTTGCGATTGCTTGCTCTTTCACCCACCATTCGCTACACATGTCAGCAAATTGTGATTGCGGAAATCTCATAACTTAAGAACTAGATATCCAATTGTATTATGAAATGCTTTAACAAATAAAGTGTGAGAGACAAACTACAAATTAAAATTTTTGTCACCTTTCAGACAATATAATATACTTTCTGAGCAAAATCTAAAACGTCCAGTATACTTTTTTATGCAAACTGTACGTAGCCTAGTTGTAATATACAAAAATTAAAAAGCTGATAACGATCCTTGATAGTTATGATTCTCGCGGACTGATGAAGGTAAATATAAAAATGTAGCAAAGGAGTCTGACAAGAAAACAAATGAAAATCCTGGGACTATCAAGATTATTTTTTGCGTAGTAGTGTCTTTGCTTGCCGGTCAACATAAGAACGGCGAAAAAATGCAGCACACCATGACGTCAACACAAATATGGAATCTCTCCAATATCTCGCAGTTACTCTTCATACACTGTAACACCAGGACACGTAATTGGCGATATAATTTACGGCGCTAACATCGCTATACGGAATTCATAGCGCTAATGTTTGGCTTATGTGCATCAGTCATGCCGCGAAACTATGTAATTAAACTCTGGAAGCAGATTAGACTTTATGTGCAGTTTAATTGGAAGTACAGGGTATTTCGAATGATGATGCGGGACTTACCCTCTCATAAATGCGCGAACTTCTTTTGCAGAAAAGTTGAGTTCATTCTTTGCGAAGTTATACTAGCAATGGTTATACTAGTAATGGTTGCAGCTAAGCAGTCCACTCGCAATCTATTAATATCACTATCGCCCATTTATCACTACGAATATAAATCACACACGGCTTTCCAGTGAACATGGTATAGGAAGACCAGTTGGGTGAGCAGTAACATTCTGGTTGGGCATTCGGGAGGACGCGGTTTCAAATCCCCGTCCAGATGTCGGTTTTCAACGGAAAACCAGGAGTTACACATTTTCTTCGTTCGTTTGTTGTTTTGACATCAATCAGTTACTATACACACGTAAATCTTATATGGACGAAAACTACCCCCAACATAAAGACAGAAATTTTACTGCAACAACACACTATTCATTTACATTTTTAAAAAAATGGCCTTCTGTTTCAGAGACCATTTAGTCAGTTTCATATTTTATTTATCTAATTATTTAATCAGGCATACCTCACGTAATTGTGGAACGCTATTGTGAAGACAACACAAGACGAACACAATATTTAATTAAAACTATCCGTGCCCAAGGCCGAAATCTAAGCGACGACCCTTCTTAGTTATACAACACGTTTGTAAGATAATGTAAAAATCTGGTAACCTGCTTATTTAATGAAGATAAGTGATTTATTTCTGAGTGCGTGTAACTGTTGGACAATGACCTGCCGTGTTCTTTATCCACTGTACCAACCACACAACACAATATTACTGAATTTTGGTTTAGACACACTCTGGAGAGAGGCATTTTTAAAGCTGTCGCATGGTGTCCTCGCTCGCGAAGTACCGGACAAAGCGGTCAACGCGGCTGTAGTATTTAGGGAACACTAAATTAGAGGGGAACAGACGGTTTGGGCGGGGCGGCGCGGGCCACTTTCATCTCCAAGGCCTACAATCCAGCACGCATACTGCTGACTCAGCCAGAAACAACGGCTCACGAGATTTCAACTTAATTAAGTGCCCTCTGGACTAATAATAGTAGTCAGATGACACCTTAGTTGGATTAGGTGCTTACCTATTCAAAAAAAAAACCGTTGACACAGCTTGATAAAGACCGAGCGGTTTCCTGAATCAATCTTCGTTGTTCCAAATTACTGTGTGTTAATGAAAATACTGTATCCTAATAACATTTCGACAATATCATATTCTAAATGTTTATTTTATATTTTATAAGTAAATACAGCATCACTCCGCAAATTTAACTATTAGTTGAACGATTTACTTTAACTGTTAAAAAGAGATACTGCATTTGAAGCGTTTCTGGTATGTTTTACACATATCATAACCCGACCGATGTGGTCCCAGCAAAAAATTGTTTCGAGAAATATATGACGACAAATTAGAATTAGTAAAAGTTTAGTAAATTTATCTCGAGCACCAATGCCGATGCATAAATTACAAAACGAAAATCACCGCAAGAAACAAACTACTGCGTAAACTGATTGGATCATAGTGAGGCAGTAAACCACAAACTATTCATACATCAGTAATGGTCCGTGTTACTCTGTTGGAGTTTATACATGCTGAGTTTGATACTCATCATCTCACACCAAACAGGAGGATGGGGTCCTCAATAAAACCTGTAGGCTGCCTGAAGTCTACCCCAGTTTACTCGCTTTATCAGCTTTCAGGGCTTGTCACGCCCAGTGTCCGAGAGAAAGGTAGAATGGGAAAGCGCTCATCCACTGAACGGTCATCAGCCCAGAGACTCAAGTCCATGAAAAGCATCCTGAGAACTGAAAAGTTAAACGCGCAGTTGTGAAAACTAAGGTCCCAAACATTTCGTTACTAGTTGAAGAGTGGGTCATGCTGAGGAATGGAATATCTGAAGGTCTTTGAATCGATTGCAGACGAAAGTGGGCATGTCCAAGGCAAATCTGGCGTAATGGAGTTATATTGACTTCACAAACATTAAGTGTCCATGTGATGATCCAATGTCCTATGTCCCTTTCATCCTGCAGTGAAGATGATCCGCTCTGAGCAATACCGAATACTGTTGATGTTGCGAATTACTGGACGAAATGGGCTTAAAGTCGTTAACTTGTACAATTTTTAGCTGTGTACGTGATTTTTGTGATTCTAGGATAATAATAATGACTGCCAACATAACGAAATTCTTTACAGCCAAGACCATAGGAGATGACAAAGACACCCACTGCATGTTGGTCGAACTGCCAGTTCCTTATCGAGCGAGGAGTCAACGTTTGATAATCTCTCCATCATTCCGACGGAAAGACCCAACAAGACATAAACAATTGCAGTTCTTACATAGTAAAACGTTGTAGGGAAATCGAATATTAGACTTTCCAATACGACCGTTAGTGAACTTCCATGATCGAAGAGGCAGAAGTTGAACAGCAGGTTTGACAAGACCTGACTGGGCAAGTATGGAAGCCTGGAGACGACCACGATTCGGACGTGTGCACTGGGACAGGGTATCTGAGGTGGTAACAGATCATTTGATACTTAAAAAAGTATGTTTATTAACATGACGCGGCAAAAGTAAACTGATATACAATTTGCCTCACAATTTTATGGATTATGATATTCAAGCACAGACTCACCGCGACGATTTATTCAGCATTGTAGACTTAATAATTTGACGATAAGGTTATGCGAGCATTTTTGAATAGACGACTAGTAAACCAAAACTAATCCCAAACCAGCTCGGTGTTGCCTAGATGTTTTAAGATTTCATCCATTCTCTTCTCTGACCGTTATCAACAGCGGCAAGTCGCTTATCGGCGCCCTTCTGCTGATGTTACATGCTTCATTCGATCAGCATGAAATCGAACTGCCTGCTACAAAAGATTTTTATTTAACCTTTTGACCCTGCCAGTGTATGCAGGAGACACGCCGAGTCAAACGCTAGCCGTGCCAATGTCACCGTAAGCCAACGTTCAACTATCGTTGCTGAATTTCGGATTCTCAGTACCTTCTTCGTTATTAGCAGCGGTAAAATCCAGCCACTCAGCTCGGCACATCTAAGAGATTCATTCGCCTCTCTAATTAAAGTATCCCTCTAGAATTTAATTGCGAGTGTTGACATATTCTGATTTGAAGTTATGTACCTTTTTATGTGGATTTATATGAACATAGAAAAAAAGGAAAGGTAGGACATTTAAAGGGCAATGTCGATATTCGTTTGTGATTCAAGAAATAACGCGGCGTGCATAATTTGGGATTAAACAATATCATTCCTTAAAGTATACAAATCGTCATTACGGCGCTAATCATTCTACGCATAACTCAATTTACAAGAAGCCTACAGTTAGAAAAATATGAACGTATGAAATGCGACTTGAATTCTCAGCAATTGTTGTTTAAGAAAAAACGCTGAACAATAAACAGCAACTCGTGTTAGTTTCCGCGTGGCTCATTCAATAGCGAAACTCAAGAAACCATTTACTGATGCCGAATTAATTATGAATTTCATGCAGCAGCAGAAATATGCCCAGAAAAAGCAAATTTATTTAAAAACGTCAGTTTTCCAGTAAAAACGGTGGTTCGAAGAGTAGATGATATTGCAGAAAACATTAACTCAATTGTTTGACAAAAATCGATACTTAGAGTGGTTCTCTTTCGCGCTGGATGAGTCGATATATATTTCAGACACTGTTCAGTTGTTAGTTTTTATTCAAGGAATAGGTAGAGCTTACTGACGTTCATACAATTCATGGCACGACCACTGGAGAAAATATTTTTAAAGGACTTTAAAATGCTAGTCAGAAAAAGAATCTTCAATGAAAAAAGAAGTTGATCACTATAGATGGTGGCAAAACATGAGGAAAAAAATGTGTCGTTGCACTTATATCAAAGACCCTAGAAAAGGACGTTGGTTCGGAACCGTTAATCGTACATTGCGCCATTCTTCAACAGACTTTGCGCTGAAAATGTTTGGATATGTGAGAAGTTTCAAAGCCATTCATGCCGGCTGTTAATTCTATCAGATCGCAAGCGCTCAGTCATCGTCAGTTCCACAACTTTATTGAAGAGATTTGAGAAAATGATTACCATATTATACTGCAGTACGCTGGCTTAAAAAATGATTATGGATGTTATCATTGAATAAAGATTTAACTAACATATGAATAATAATCATTTGAAATAACATAAAACCATCTTCTGCCCCATCTATGCATCATTACTAGCGGAGTTCCCGCCGTTGCCCGGTACAGTTGGAATAGATTTAACCGTACACTCTTTTTATTCACGCAATGAGAAATGTGTGTACCAAGTTTCATCCATTACCGGAACTAAATCAAATCTGGGATCACTCGTCCGCTACCAAGAAATGGATGAGTTTATTTACCCGTACATTATTTTTATTCATCCGAAAAGATTCGTATCTACCAAGCTTCATTAATTTTGGACCAGCCATTTCCGGTACTAAAATAAATGATGATTTACCCGCACAGTTCGAAAATGAGGTGCGTTGAATGCTTTGACACAGAAAGTCTGTTTCATTTTATTCCAGGCTACATTTCAACCTAATTACAACATCTGCTAATGTTGCTGCTCGAAAACGGAAACATGTACCATATGTGCATTAATACTGTAGTGAACAGTGTCACCCGATATTTTGTTATTTAATAATGGAGTATTTTGCACTCATAGAGATGGAAGGGCCAAAGTGAGAGTGGGAAGTTTGGCTGGAGAGAGACAGGTCATACCACCTATGGACGGGAATGTTAAGATGTGCTTTCTTTTCTATGTTGTAATTCGAACGGCGGGGGGGGGGGGGGGGAACAAACGTAAATATCGTAATACAATGGTAGTTATTTGGATCTTGGCTTTACGTTAGTAGAAGTAAACAATAAAGAATGACCGCAGTGCGTGCTCTGTTTGAAAATTCTTGCGACAGAGAGTATACTCCCAAATAAGCTAAAGCGCCACCTGGAGACCATTTAACTTACTATAGCTGAAAAATCCAGCAAATATTTTCAGCAGGAACTTACAAATTTCACAAAAACAAAAAAAAAAAACAAAAAAAAAAAACAAAAAGCAAAAAAATTGTTCAGTAAACAATCTTCAGTACCTATCAACTCTGCTAGTATCTTTCAAGGTGGCATATAGACTGGCGAAGTGCAAAAAAAAAACTCACATCATCGCTGAAGAGCTTATTCTTTCGGCTTTTCTTGACACGGTTAATATTATGGTGGAAGAATCGGCGGGAAAACTAATTTCAAAGGTACCATCTGTTAACAAAACTATTAGTCGACGAATTCATCACATGGATGAAGATTAATAAAGATGTTCACCCTCTCTATTGTGTATCGTTTGTGGATTATAATGTTATCGTTGAAGATCTTCTATTCTGGAAACGTATTATTGAAAAAACAACGGCTCAAGCTACTTGACAGTTTTATAATATAAAATTATATGGATTGATGGAAATGCATCGGTGTATGTACTAATAGTGGCCAATCAGTGTCTGCCCGTTATGGTGGGCTACAGGCGCTTATCCACAGCAAAGCACCGCATGCTATGTGGACTCACTGAATCATCCTTAGAGAAGCACTTCCATCATAGTCGATGAGTTCTCACTTGAACTTAATATTAGAAGGTGTCAGAGATGTAGTCAACCACATAAAATACAGGCCACTGAAAGCAAGAATTTTCCAAAAATTATTTATTGACATGGGAGCTAAACAAACGACTACGTTCTACTGCAGATCATAATGGCTTTCAAGCGGGAACGTTTTATCCTGTGCATTCAAGTTACTTCAAGAAATTCACACTTTTCTGCAAGAGGAAGACCACGCAAACTCAAAGTACTTCGCCAAACCACACATTTTGCTAAAACTAGACTATTTGTACTAAATATTTGATAAACTAAATGCTCTGAATTTGTCTCTTGAAGGCAATAATATGTACATCTTGAAACTTTTAGAGAAGATTGTAGCGTTTAGGAATAAGTTGCAGTTGTGGAAAATAAAAATTAATGAGTATAATCTTCAAGAATGATCCCCTGAATTGCACAAATACGCCGTCTCTAATGTGATTATTGTTTCATATTATCTGTCATTCCTTTTCACGGAACATCTTTCAAAATTTAACTGATTTGTTTTCAAAATATTTTGCGGTAGTTAATGTCGAAAAAAATTTGCGTATCACTAAATCCTTTATATATTGAAGCACCACCAGAATTTACTTCGCATGAAGAAGAAAATCTCATTAAACTCTCTTGCGATATCACTCTTAAAACAAAATTTGTTTCTTCCAATTTGGTCGAATTTTGAACAACGGCCTTAAGAATTTTCATTCCTTTTGCAACATCCTATTTATAAACAGCCGGATTTTTAGCTGTAGCTGTAATATAAAGCAAATGTCGCTAAAAGAAAAAAAATCAATGTGGAGGAAGAAATAAAATTCTAATCCACCGATCTGAAAATAATATGTGGATATCAGCAAGCTGACACGTCGCATTGACTAAGTTATAATAGAATATGTTCACCCTTTGTATTTATACATTTTTCTGTTTTCTGTTTCCACCTTTTGTATTTGCATACTTTTCTGTCGAATATATCATGAAATTATTTTTTTAAAAGTTGATTTAATTTCTAAGCCTTATTAGTGTTATCTTACACACATTTTGACAAGCGCGCCCTGACAAAATACTAAAGCTGTAAGTGCTCAGAGAACTGAAAGAGTTTGGGAACCCCTACCCAAATCAACTACCTATCTTCAGAGTTTGAGACGTCCTTCATGGAATGTTTCATTTTTAAGTTCTTGCGTAAAAAAAAAAAAAAAAAAAAAAAAAAAAAAAAAAAAAAAAAAAAAAAAAAAAATTCTGCTCGATGCTTGCGGCTATCGGCAATCTGCTTCAATTCTACTACTATCTCGCAAACATTGCTTGAATTTAGTTGGTAAAGAAAATATTTCTTGCGCGATTGTCTCGACTCATTTCTTTCGTTGACAATTTATCTTTTAACTTATTCGATTTCTCCAGCGACTGATCTGCGTTTACTACTCGGCGATTATAATGTTTACACTTATTATTTAGAATTCCGTTATTAACATTTCTTATTCAGAATTAATTTTTGTGTTGCATTTCTACAGGAACAAAGAAAACAACATCTGTCACCATTCTGATTCATTGTCTGATAATTGTATTTTGTTTGCCTGTCTTATTGATGTACTTTCCTTGTTGCCCAAGATTACCTAAAATTAACAAAAAATATATTTTCTCTCTACGTCAAAGCTTACAACTCATTTTATACGCAATGTAAAAATAATAATCCTGGCTGTTTCATAAATAAACAAGTGCAAAAACACTATTGCTCAAATAAACATGTTCACAATGACAAAAGAACGCATGCAAAACAACACTAGCTACATCGTATGCTCAACATTCAATGCTGTAATTCAATTTTCCAAATGCAGTTAACTGATAGTCGATCTATTTTGCATCTGAAATGAAATTGGCACACAGCATGCACAAAATATCCACTCACTAAAGCATGTGAATCAGCAACACAACAGCTGAAACGTTACAAAATAGCGAGTAGTAAACATCTGAAATATTACCCAGAAAACAGATAATGGTTTCAATTTTATGATCTACTAGCCTCGTACCCACGACTTCGTACGAGTGAATTAAGAATTTTTTTGCCAGAATTAAATATAAAAAGTTGTTGGTAACGAAGGATTGGTCCCAAACAATATCGAGTCGGCATAATATGACAGGAAAGCTATCACTATATCATTCTACCGTCGAACCTGCCTCTTGAAGAGAATCAATTTCCAACATATTTCTGTCACTATTCGATAAGATTTCAAAATTTCGTGACTACAACTGTTAAACATACTAGAAAAAATATCCTGTGCCCTTCATACAGCTTTCCTTATAAAATTCCATCACAACGATATAGCCATATAAGTCGTCAAAACGTAACAAAAAGACAGAGACTTACTTCCGTATTTATATTAGTATTACTGTGGTTCACACTCACACACTGACTGCGAACAACACCTGAGGGATCATTATAACGTAAAAAAGTGTACACCTACAAAATTGCAAGACTACCTACGATTTGCCTCGCATTGCACCCCTAACTTTATAATATCTACAGTTTAACATTCAATCCAAATAACCTACGGCCCAGGCCTGACTCTTACGATGAAAAACAATTTTTTAAAAATCTTAGCCTTACGGAGATTTGAACCGGAGACCACGACGTTCGTAAGCAAGCTCTTTAGCCATTTTTTTTTTTTTTTTTTCGACAAGCAAATTAAAATTTAGGTTTAGAAATTAGGTGTATTATTCTTTGTTGTAAAATAAATAAGATCTTCTTCTTTTCTTTTTTATCATAGTGCTGTGGGCACCAATGTACTAAAGACTGGATTAAAATAAATATTTCTTCTATTCATCTTCTTCGAATAGTGATATAGGCGAAAATAATAATAATAATAAAATAATAATTTTTTTCTGATCTTCAGGATGTGGAAGTGTCGATCTTGCTCTTCTGCCAGTCGTTGTCTTGAAGTACAGCTGGTACTTAGTAGGGCATTATGACAAGCAGGAAGCGTGCAAAGTTTTCCTTATATTTTCTCGATTTGATTATTTTGCTATGTTCATTTGTTAAATAGCTCCAGTAGTCTACGATGGTCATCTCTTCTCTTTTATGTACAACATAATGGGTGTAGTTGGCCAGCAACCAGAAGTGGGCATTTCTCTTAGTAGTAGGATATATTTTCGTGTCAGGGATTAGTATATCCTCTGGCGTGAAATTGTTTGGGGTGGTTCTATTTATTATTGCCAGTTTGCTTTTTGTCCATCTCCATATATCAGGAGCTTCGCATCCTAACAGTCGGTGTTGTATTGTGTCTTGCAAGTTGCAGCGTAAACACATTGGAGTAGGACAGAGGCGTAGTGCGAAAAGTTTTTCGTTGGTATGTATCTTTCTATGTACTACTCTGTGCCACGTGGAACGGGCATTACTGCTGATATATTGACTGTGAATATTCTCCCATATCTGTTTCCAATCATTTCTTTTATAGGTGAGTTCTAGTTTACTTTTTATCTCTCTTTTCATCAAGCAGTATAGTTTCCTTGTTGATGGCACCTGGTCTGTGTTGTTTATTCTTATGTAGCTGTTTTCAATGTAGAAGGAGCGGAAGTGGTTTAAGGTAGCGTTTATGTGACTGACGTCAACGGGCGCTTTGTTGCTATGCGGTTCCATTGCATTTATTATGTGTCTTGTAAGGTTTGTTTGTGTTGTTCTACATTGACTGTACATATTCCTCATGAAGATTGCAGTGCATTTCGTACGTATATCAACCAGATTTAATCCTCCTTTTTCATACGGCATCTGCAAAACTTTATGTTGAATCTTCAGTATCTGTCCCCTCTGTACATACCAGCTGATTGCCGTTTCCATTTTTTTAGCTATTTCCACAGGTATCTGAAATATGTGAGCTATGTACCATATTTTGGAGAGCGCTGTGGTATTTATCAACCATATTTTCTGTATTGGGTTTAGTTCTCTATGGGTGAAATCATGCAGTTTGCTTCGAATAACTGCCAATAGACGTCTCCAGTTTACTGCGGAAGCTTTTTGCAGAACTTTATTAAATTCTACACCAAGAATCTTTATTTTGTCACATGGCTTTATCCATGTTGTGTTGTTTAGTTCTATACCAGCGCCTATGTTTAGTATTGCAGATTTATCTAAATTCAATTTTGCGTTTGAAGCTTTTGAATACGAATTTACCAACTGTCGTGTGTTTTCTAGGTCTTCCAAGTTGGTTATGATGATATTGATATCATCTGCGTACGCACACACCACTGTTTTTGTTCCTTGGTACTTTAAGCCAGGAAGTATATTATGCACTGCCGCTAAATATGGTTCAGCTGCAAACGCATAAAGGAACATGGATAAAGGGCATCCTTGTCTAATGGATCTGGTTATTTTTATTGAATTGGTTATAGATCCGTTTATAGATATTCGCTGATGTGGCTTGGTGTAATAGCATGTAAAGCAAATTGCATATTTGCTGGCTGATACCCATTCTTTCCATAGTAAGTTTTAAATAAGTATGATTAATACGATCAAATGCTTTATGGAAATCTTGTGATAAAATAGCCATTTTCACGTTTGCTGCCTTCGAGACTGCAGTTACATCACGAATATTTGTTAGGGTTTGCATTATATTTCTGCCTCCACCAATGCAGGTCTGGTATTCTCCAATCATCTTTTTAGCTACAGCCCCAAGTCTAGTGGCGATAATTCTACCGAATATTTTATAATCTGAATTGAGAAGAGTTAGAGGTCTGAAATTTTCAACATTTTTCTTATCTGTTTTTTTCGGGATTAATACAACTAATCCTTCTAGCATTTCGGTTGGAGCTGACTGCATAGCTAGAATCTCATTATACATTTTTATAAATTCGTATTTTAGAATATCCCAATATGATACGTAAAATTCTATTGGGAGGCCATCAAGACCAGGTGATTTCATTCTCGGACTCCGTTGAATTGCGTTTTTTATTTCTTCTTCCGAGATTTCTTCATTCAGCATTCCGTTCTCTTGTTCTGTTATTACTGGGTTTATGTGACGTAACAGACTGCTGACTTCTTCATTATCAATTGCCTCTTCAGTGTATAATTCAGAGAGATACTTTTTTATTTCTATCTCTATTCCTTTTTGGTTGGTAATGATACATCCCTCTTCTGATTTTAACTCCGTCACGAGTTTCCTGTTTGCTTGATGTCTTTCTTTTATGAGATGAAATGTTGAAGTTATTTCTTCTTGTTGAAAGGATCCAGTTTTAGCTCGTATCTGGTAACCTATTAGTTTTTTTCTAGTTATATTTGTTATTCTGGCCTTGGTATGTTTTATTTTTCTCATATTTTGGATGCTATCTACGTCGTTGGTGCACAGTTCTCTTAGGACCATGAAAAGGAATTCTTTTGTTTTGTTTTCCCATTTCTTCAAGCATCTGCTGAAGTTTATCAATGTATTTCTGAGGCGTGGCTTTGCACACTGTAACCACCATTGGACAGTTGTATTGTACTTGTTTTTTTGTTTCTTGCATTGATTCCAAGTATTATTGACTATCTGTTCCAATTCTTTCTCATTTAGGATGGAGGTGTTTAATTTCCAGTATCCTCTGTTTCTAAAGATTTCTTGGCGCCGCAATTTTATTTTGCAATGATATGCACTGTGGTCCGAAAAAGCTACTGGCCATATCTCGACTGATGTTACTTCACTCGATATGTCCGGTGAAATATAAATTCTATCTAATCTACTTGCTGTACTCTCAGTTATAAATGTAAACCCGGGAATTTGCCCGTTTCTTATTTCCCAACTGTCTAACAAACTTAGTTTATTTATTAGGTACTCGAGTTCCTGGCATTTGTTAAAATTAGGGTACTGATCTTTTTGAGATAAAACGCAATTAAAATCTCCTGCAAGTATGAGACTTTCACAGGTGTTTGTCAGAAGCTGAGTTATCTCTGTTTTATAAAACTGTTTCCTACTTTCTCTATTCTGATTTCCGGAGGGAGCATAGATGTTTATTACACGTGTTCCTGCTATTGTGCAGGCTAATCCTCTTCCATTTTCTAAAATCTCAACATCTTTGATTTGAATACCCTCTTTCGTTAGAATTGCAGTCCCTAGACCATGGTCGTAACCAGGATTCTTCAGTTCATTGTACCCGGTGACATTCAGTGCACCTTCCCAGGCAACTTCCTGTAAGAGCGCTATATCAACAGATGCCGCCCATAGATATTCTTTGAGGCATTGTATTTTAGTTTGGTTCTTTATTCCGTTTAGATTTAGGGTAGACACACAGTATGTCTGAGTGGGCGTTGTTGCACTACGGTCTGCCATTTAGATCAAATGTTGTCACACAAGGTTGAAAACGAGACAGTTATTTTTTTTATTTTTTTTCTTCCCTTTCACGTTTATTTAATAACATTTATAATCTTGCTTTTGCCTCTTATTTGCTTGACTTATCTTCTTCCTCAGTGTCATTTAAGTCGTCCGACCAAAGAATTTTATTGTTCCCGCGGTCATTTCCCATTTCAACTATCTCGCTGGTCTTGTTTTCATAGTTGTTGTCTTCCTTATTGGAGTTGGCGCTTTGGGGCATTTCTTCATCAATTGTCTCCATTTGTAAGGTGGTTACTTTCCTGGATTTTTCAGCTAATTCTTTCGCTATCAAATCTACTCCCCTCTTATCAAGTCTCAGTCTTTTGGTATTTGGTGTATTTTCGTGCTTGCGTTCTTCCATGGGCATAATTTCTTTTTTCTCAGATGATGGCACTGTCACAGGATGTTGTTTAGCATTTTTTATAATTTCTTTTTTCTCAGTTGGTGATATTTCCAGTAAATGTAGATTAGAAGTTTGGTTATTATCTTGTCCAGTTGGATAGTTTGCTTCTTTTTCCTTCGGGGGTTCATCAGGTACTGCGTCATTATAAGGATTCTCTATTTCCATCATGATGTTGGTGGCGTCATCTGTTTCCATGCTGAGAGTAGGTTCATCATTTCTATGTACACTGGTTGATTGATTACTGTTTGCCACGCTAGCGTATGATGCTTTTAAAAGTTCGCCTCTGAAAGCTGTATCAGGGGCCAAGCGCTCAGATGGTAGCTGCAGGGGTTTCTTCCTGGTGCATTCAGCCTTGAGGTGTTCGTTTGAGTTGCATATGACACACGTACGTGGTTGTCCGTCGTAAATAACGAGTGCTTTAAATCCGGCAATATCTACATACGATGGTACGTGGCACTTCAGATCTATTTTCACAGTTCTAATACCACTATCTACGACAAATCTTTTGCTACCGTATCTTTTATCGGAGGTTACACTCAAAATTGTACCAAATTTATCCAAAGCTTTTCGTATTATGTCTGTATTAATTTCAAAGGGCACATTATGGATTTTTACATGTCTTATTCCCAGGCCTGCATGTGATATGGAAACGGTGCTTACCTCGCCATTGGTGTGTACAAATTTTCTTTCTCCGTTGGTTTCCTTCAGTATTCGCAGACACTCTTCTTCATTTCGTAGCTTGACGTATATCACATTGGCCAGGAAATCCACCTGGATACCGTGTACACTTTCTTCTCGTAATCCTATTTCACTATATAACCACTCATCGATTTCAACTGCTTTTCGGACGCATATATCCATACGCAAAGGAGAACTTTAGCGTTGATTTTCGTATGAATTGATTCACTTCCATATTTGTTGGTTTTCACTATACTTTGCTTTTATTTACTCTGCAGGCACTTGTCACACGACACAGCCGGAAAAGTGTGATGCGACCGCTCGCTACGGCAGGTCGCGAGCGACTGCCATTGAGCTGCCAGTTCACTTCCCGGAAACATGGTCTGGAGACGTCCACATCCAACGTGTCTGTCCATCGCCGTATTTCGAAGTTATGACACAATATGTGTTATTTATACAGATAATTTTTCAACCAAATGTAGACAGTATTTTTCTTCTTGTTTCAAAGGATAAGTGAGCAAAGTTTCATCGAGATCGGATTAAAACTGTGGATTTGTATGAAGAACAAACAAACAAACAAACAAACATACATTCATCTTTATATATAAAGAAGATAGTTGGAGATTTGAAAACTGCAAAATCATGTCCACATGTTAGTTTCCCAAAAGTGGTTCAAAATAGTTTCTACAAGGTAGACACGTTTTATATTCCTTTTTTTTTTAATTTACCTGATTTCAGGTCCATTGCTTTCGCATAACTAAAAAATTAAATAACAATTCATTTTTGTACAGACCACCATGAGATAATTAAACATGTTGCTCATAGTTAAGACAGTAGTTATAATATACACTGAATTTCCGTACAGCTACTGGAACTGGTTCAGAAATATGTGCTCCGACTGAGTCTGATGGGTGAGTGTTAACGCTCGATTCTTGGGAGGGCGTGGGTTGGAATCCCCATCCAAACATTGATATTTCTGTTTACTAGGTTTCCCAAAATCACTCAGGTGAATGTATGGATGGATTCTTCAAATGCAGTGGTGGAATTCTTTTCCGTTCCATGGGGTATCTTCTCCCACCTCTAATGACCCCGATGTCAACGAGCCATAAAATACTAAAAATGAGGTTCGAGAGACGTACAGTGTTGAGAGGCAGCACTCTTCCATCACAAAATGTTAGTGAATCCCATCTTCGGAATGAATGACTACTCAAGAATGAAATACATTCTATTAAATAAAGATATCACGGGTTCTTTTTTTTTTTCTCTCACAACAATTAAAGCAGTCTTCTCGCAAAGCATCCAACAGCGTTGTCCCCATCAAATGCAGTGAGGACTGTAGAACCGATTAGGCAAAAATCAGCTAATTTAGCAAGGGCTTTAAAATAAAGCTAGCATATGTACGCATAATCCGTGGACTATTACACCTACAAGGTATACTGTTCCGGCTTGTAGCCGTGTCGAGAGCGAAGGATAATCACAAGGCAAGAGGTCATGCGAATTATTTCATCCGACTGTATATCAGCCTTCAGGACAGATTTGGATACAGAAGAAGTTGCCGAACAGAACAGTGCGGACATCCCATAACGTTTGTTGATAGCAGATGGCCATTCAATTTTGTCCTTCTGTTATCACTAATCTAGAAATTTTAGTCGTCCCAGTCAAGTCGGTAATGTGAGGAACAGGTTGATGGGCTGGTTATCTATTTGCGAATTGTTATGTTAGCTTTAGAGCTTGACGACGGTGAAGTTATAATAATTTTTTTATGTTTATATATATATATATATATATATATATATATATATATATATATATATCTACCTATCCTCTCATTTATTGTAACTTGCAAAATGATAAAGATTGGACCTCTTTTTTAAAAATATCTAGTAATTTTTTAAAATATCTAGTCTTTTTTTAAAATAACTAGTCTTTTATTAAAATATCTAGTCATTTCATGAATTAATGAAAAGTTTCCAACGTTCTCTTCAACGTAACGTAACTTCCATTTCCAAATGATAAATCCCTTACCAAGTAGTTAAAATGACTAACTTGTTCGATAGTTCGCTCAGTTAAAACTATGTTAGGCCGCATATGATTTTATTATTAAAAGAAATTTTTTTGAAAATGTAACACTGATAATAAATTAAATAATTTCGACGTAAAATCATCAGCTTGTTCAAAGATCAAAGCGATTGCGTGTTGATTCAGCTTGTCTCCATTCTCTCTAGCTTCCTCACTATAAATGTTAAATGACTTTGGGAATAGTCCCATTATATTTATTTATTCAAATTTAACCTGTTATTCCTCTCCAAAATCCATACCCACCGACGTATTGCTGTACAAGAAATCAAATTCACTTGTCCATGATGGTCCGTAACTTCGTTTATCTACATTATCAAAAGCGTATTCTAAATCTATAGTTCTGAATCTATCCAGGTAAGCTAGTTTATTATATTATCTCTTAAATATCTTTTAATCTGTTGTTCAGTATGCAAACGTATATTTTACAAGAAATTTCAAGATAAGTAAACCCTCTTTAGTAATTTCATAGAGTTTCATTGTTTTTTTTTCAAGATTTATAAAATTTTCATCTGTTTTCCACTTCCGCCAGTTTGGAACTACCGTCCCTTTTTATGCAGTATTAAAGAAATGTACGGGTGTTTCTTTTAAGAACGCTTCTCCATATTTCAGTAGTTCCAAGATTTATGCAGTTTATTGATATTGCTTTCCTTTTTAAAGCTGAAGCCCACGATTCACAATATAGCCTTGTAATATTCAATACCATATTAAAATTGTATAACTGTTATTTGTGAATAAAAAAAAATGGAAATATTGTATTAAAAAAAGACCCACAGTTATATCACCTAGATTCCAGAATCTACTTTAGTTCCAAATTAATTTCCAAAAGTTCGTCATACCGTAAGCTTTTATAATGAGTCATCCGTTGTATTAATTCATTATTAGTTATAAATTCTCGTGCTATCGCCTATTAAATGATTTCTTAACTTACACGCCAAATAATGTATCGATTATGATCATGCGGCTAAGGGGACAAGGTCGCGAACAGGCTTAAAAAAATTGATTTTTTATTTTTAGACTTGTACAATGCTCCAATTATTTAGCTATGAAATGCCGTTTGTTTCATGCAAATTTGACGATTAGATTCGGAGTTATTAATTTGTTCGTGATGCGTGGTAATAATGTGTCTGTATTGTAATGTACATTAGTTTTTGGTATGTAGAACTTTTAGTACAGTTTTTTCTCAAAGCTACATTTTTTGATCTTCTGGTACACTTTTCTCAAAAACTAAGTCCGATAAAGACATCAGACTTTCAGCATCTTTTGTAAATAAAACGATGATTAATCAGATAAAAAATGGGACCTGTCGTAACAAGAACAAACTTACAAGCTCCAAGGTATTTATAAAAAGTTATATTTTTCTGTTTTTTAGAAAAAAATCATTACTCATAAACTATATAAAATATAGTAACAAATCTTTATGTGATTTGCAGATGATGTTTTATCTGTATACTGCGAAAGTTTCAGGCCTGTATGTCCAGTAGTTTCTTCAGAAAGTGTGCCTGAAGTTTGCTTGTTTTAACATTTATTTCATATGGGAGGTCCTTGACGACTCAACATGATTCTCGGTCTCCTTACTGATTTTCTTATAATCTGCTCGATTTCTTTTATAGAATTCCCTGTATGTTTCGATATATCTTTTGTTTTTCTCTAACTGAAATCTATAGTTATATTACATCTTCAGTTATTGTTTACTCAACGTTTCAGAGAATTTCATTCCTCAACCATGTTATCTTTTGTTATGATTTGTTCTAATTAATTTTTTTTCTGCTTATGGCATTACACCTCGTCGACGCCATCTTGGCCTTTTGAAGGAAGCATCCCGGCATTCACCTGAGATGATTTGGGGAAACCACCTAAAACCCAAACCTAGATCTCCGGACTGGGATTCGATCCGGTGTCCTCCCGAATGCGAGGCCAGAGCTCTAACTATTCATCCATCACGCCTGTTGATATGTTCTAATGTTTCATTGTTTCCTTTGATGTCGATTTCTGATATTTTCCTCTTTCTACATTTAGTGGTAAACTCAGTTTCAGGGATAACCTATATCAAAGAATTATTTTAGCATTCACGTGAACTGATTTCGGAAACTGAATGCTAGGAGTGCGATTAAGGTAATTTCCTCCTACATACTGGTTTAACGAGGGTAAAACTTTTCGTAAGATTATACGTCCGTATAGGACTGAATAATACCGACATTTCCAGTTCTGAGAAATATGAGAATAGGAAATTAAAGCTTTCTGCCAAGGAATATACAGTAGAGGAAGTCAAGAAAAGCTTGAATTAGTCTGTATAGAATAGTTTTTCCACTGACAGCAAGGAAACCCGATCAGTTAGATTTCTTAAAATCATTTGACAGGCGATTTTTAGAATATTTATCTTATATCATGTTGGACAAGGGAGAATTTCTAAACAACTACAATCTTTCAAGAAGCCAAATGGCTAAGAAAGGATGGTTACCAGAACACTGTAGTGCTATCTAGTTCATACGTGTATACAAAACTTCAGCAAAATGTAAACAGCTTAGAAAAGCCATTAATTTCTCTGTGTATCTCCAATTTCCGCCTTTATTATCTCACCCTCTCATCTGCCTGCCTGTCTTTGTGTTGAGCGCCCGTGTTGAGTGCTTTTGTGTTCTTTAGCATTCTTTTGTGTGTATTGTTGTGTGTGTTTGCGTGGTTTACTAACAAGGTAAATTTTCTCTCATTAACACTGCTCTATTCTATACTTGCAGACGAAGGCCTGAAAGCACTCGAAGTGAGTATTACTCTCAGTAGACGTGCTTTAATGCCGGATCACTAAACCCCATTGCTTGGCGCTTGGTTCACTGTTCGAATCCCGATGCGAGAACAACTTTTTACCTATCGGCATCGGACTAGCAGGTTAGGAAGGAGTGGAACATAAATTTTGTACTCAATCAACGTCTTTTCTGATTTGTCATCGAAACGTATGAAGCAAAGGTACAGGGCGTTCGCCGGGAAACGCAACCCACTGTTAGCGCTACAAGGAAGAAACTGCTCCCGGCGAGCGAGCGCTCAGTTTCCGGCATTGTTCGACCGTCGGCCGCGGACTATTTCATAATAATTACGCTTCATAAACTTCATAAACTTGTGTGCTAAGCATTTAAATGTGACGTAATTCATTAGCTTACCTTATAAAAGATGCTGGAAGTGTTGACCCTCTTGTGTAATGCACATTTCACATCTTCTGAACATATTTCGAGACACACGCTGCCCTAACTGACTTAATGATTTTTTGGGTGACTGTTCTAGTCGAAAAGAGATATCGTCAATTTTCTCCTCTGTGAGAATACGGTTGACCGACAGTCTCTTTTTGTTAAAAAATGAACCCGTTTCTCTTACTTTTTTAACCAGACGCAGAATTGTTGATTTAGCTGGCAGTAAAGCGCCAGGAAATTCGCGACGAAATTTACTGCGACACTTTTTAAACGACTTCTTCTTCACATATGTATCGTAGAGAAATATTCTTTGTTGCAAACTGTAACGTACCATAATTTTACTCACACTCAAACACGGTACAGATTAATAAGAGTATGAAGCCCCAAACCAGCCAAACCGCAAAGAAACGTTTATTCACAACACTGATTAATAAGAAACTGAAGTCACAAACTATCTACAATGCAAAGAAACCGTTCTTAACAATGTAAGGGTCACTGCACTGCACTGTTGGGGCAGCGGAGGTGTTAAACAGTGCGGTGATTCACGGTGCCGTGTGGCGGAAACTGCTGGTTACACTGACCGAGCAAGTTGCCGACGGCAACAGACTGGGAGGGTAGCGTTTTCCGGCGAACGCCCTGTACATGACAATGGTGATAGTGGGGACACAACTTCACGGTCGGTGGTCGAACTTTAATCGTGGGTTCCGGACTTCTCCTTTCTTATTCTCAGACACTTCATGAAAAACATGCTGCACTTACTGTAATAATAAAACACACTGACAGTAGATACAGTGCAACGAGAGGCCACTATAGTTGAGGATCTTACTGTGAGGCGTTCTTCAGATTAGTAGGCGAAGTTTCTGTAATCGACCATTTTATCGCTATCAGTAAAGAGTAAGTGGAAATAGTGTTCACCTAAAGAGGGAAGATATCAGTGAGTAAGTGGAGGTATTCTCAGGCTGGGTATGAAGCAATCTGAGTGAGTTGCGTCGTTCCTGTTTCGGCTGCCTCGAGATGGTTTGGACCGCTCCTAAGGCAGGAAATATCTGACGGCGCCCGCCCGGCGTAAAACGCAGCGAGGGGATCCACGGTTTATAGCTCCGAGGATATAGTATTACTTCGGACATTTCCGTATGAATTTACGAGCCTTCTCTTGGAACGGAAATCCGTTTTCACACGATTTCACTGTGATTCTTATAGCACTTTTTATACCTGCGTTTGTTGTTCTGCTTATTACTTATTTTTTCCTCTTGGTGAATGTTTATAGACGTCATGCAGAGAGGCCTAACGCTACAGGCTCAGATTGTCCAAATAACAGTAACAGAAAATATACAGTACCGCCGTTGTTGCTGAAATGAAATCTCTAAGTTATGAATCAGTTGTAAGTAAGTTGTATGTACGGCTTTGCTCATTTTCTTAACTTGAAACTGAAACAGCGTGATCGCTCAGATTACAGCTTAAAGGATGGCTCAGCAGAGAAAAATTAAAAAGGAATTCTAAAACTGCTTAAGCCTGCTAACATTTTTTATTATTATTATTATTATTATTTAGCAATCGAAAGAATTTAAAAGTTCTTCTTCATTTTGATAGGATAAAATATTTTTATATGCAACGATATTTTCCAACTAAAGTCGGTGAATAAGCCAAATTTATTAAAGAGCTGAGATGATATGCTGTTACAACTTTCACTCTGTAATAAGGAAAAACTAACTTTTTGGTGAATGGTCCGTTGGGACTCAGCAAACTGACGCTGTCTCCTGAACATCCTGTCCGTAGCTAATAAATAAACTTGGCTTCATTGGAAGCTGTCAACGCAGTGACGCTGCATACTTCCGACACAGTTCAAATAAAATAAAGCTTAGAACAGGATATTTGCTCGGTTTTTTTTATCTTTATTAATTGTTAACCTGCTGTTATTTTTGCTGAAACTAATCGTTACTTAAACTAATTATTATTTAGTAAATACGCCAATATAACTGTTGTTGGATATTCTTTATTTTTCGGAAGCGTTTCGCCTCTCGTCGAGGTATCTTCAGCGTACAATGTTTTCTGTAATATGCGATTAGTTATAATTTGAAAAATGTTTTTGTTTTTTGTTTTGATTACATATAACGAAATTATTCTGTCTATAGGATGCATAATATGACTTATATTTAACATAATAGTTATGAATTATCTTATAGAACGTTTGTTTACATTGGTATAATGGGATCGGATTCATATTGCACTTACAGGTGTGGTAGTTGGCTTCTGTGACCTCAACCAGCATGCTGTTTCCACTATTGTATTTAGTTATACAGTTTGATATAGTGTGGTTCTTATGCCTCCACTGGTAGTCAACTTTGAAGCACAGTTTTATGCACGTCATTATCAACCTTCAGTTACGCGTGCGCGCTGCTGCTCAGCTGTTCAGCTGTTTTTTCCGGCGGTGCTCTGTCGGAAGTATCGTGAGCGGAAAGTTTGAATTGTGTAATTGCATTCGTGTGTGTGTTTTGTTTTGTTATAGCTAAAATGTGCATGTGTGGAGTAAGTGGTGTTCAATTACTGTTATGGCGAAGTTTGTGTATTTAATGCTGTTTTGTGTCAGTTTCGATGTTTATTAACTTGAATAAGGTTTGGTTTGTTAAGTTTACATGGTCATTAAGTACATGTTTTCCTGTGACAATTGCTTTTTGAATTTGATAGTTCTCTTGTAGAGTTAGGATATTGTGTTTTGTGTTGTTTGTTGTTAGGATTTTCAAGTCTGTTTTTATGTTTGTGGGAAAATGGTTATTGTCTAAGAGATGTTCAGACAACTCGATCCAAAAGTAAGTCAGATCTCAACTACAAACAAACAAATTCCATATACCAACTGACATGTCAGAATTGTGATGCAGTTTACATTGGTCAAACAAGGAGACAATTCCAGATAAGGTATAAGGAACACTTGCGAGCATTAAAATACAGTAATCATTCAACTTTCGCTGAACATCTCTTATACAATAACCATGCTGGTTGGGTCACAGAAGATCAACTACCACACCTCAAAATGTAAATGTAAGTTGCAATATGAATCCGATCCCATTACACCAATGTAAACAAACGTTCTATAAGATAATTCATAACTAGTATGTAGATATAGGTCATATTATGCATCCTATAGAAAGAATAATTTCGTTATATGTAAACAAAACAAAAAACATTTTTTCAAATTATAACTAATCGCATATTACAGAAAACATTGTACGCTGAAGATACCTCGACGAGAGGCGAAACGCGTCCGAAAAATAAAGAATATCCAACAACAGTTGTATTGGCGTATTTACTAAAATAATAATTAGTTTAACAAGCAACTGTGGAAGAAATGGCCTGCAATAATCACATATAATCGTTACTTGTTTTAATAATAAACGTGGAAACAAAATCGGCCATTACAACTGTGGCGCTCGACAAATTCGAAAGAACTGCAGGAATACCAGTTATGTACGGTTTTACCAGAGATATAAATCCAGATATCACAGAAGCAATTGTAACATGCAGATATAACAGTAGACAAAACATGTATCCGTAATGAAAAGTGGTCTCATATAAGAAACTAACAGGGAGCCTAATCAGCAGGCAAATTTCCGCAATAACTTGGGTTCAATGGCACCATGAAGATTTTACTTTATATTATTTTTGTGATTCCGTACCGTTTACATCAAAAACGGAGCCCTTATGTTGCTTATTTTTCTGTCTGTCCAGCCGTCACAAATTCATATCTGCTGAACCCATTAAGTTATAAATTTCTCAGTAGTTCTTACCAACTTCAACACAATGATCATAAAAATTTCTAAACAAATATTCACTTATCACATATAACATAAGTTGCACGAATCGCAGAGAGATGGCAATACCTAAGCGTCCCCTCCTGTCGATTTCTCCAGGAACTGACAGTCCCTAATTTCTAACTACTCAGTGGAAACACTAAACAAATTCTTAATTACAAACCGTGATGAGAATCGAGGATCTGCATGATACGATTCGGTCTGTTTCCACTGATAATAATAATAATAATAGAGGATTTAGTGGGAGGCTGGAGGAAAATTATTTGTTAGATAATTTTCATGGATGTTAAATAAAAGTTGCAGTCCGATGACTCCCAATATGTTTGGATATTGTTTAAGGTCGGTCAGCCGACCGGTACAGATGTTTTCGCACCTGAGAAAGACGACGGAGCTAGTCGAAATATCGTATTATGACGACATAATCCGGCGGAACACCCGGTACATTGTTGTCTTAGGCGTTTCTTTCCGATTTCACAATTTTTACAAATGTTTGCTCAAAAACATTAAAAGATACCATGCCCCTCCATTTATTTCTGAAACTGCTGATCCGAAAATTTTTGCACAGTGATACGTCGCCAACAAACGTTTACAGGGAAACTCTAGCAATAACTAAATGAGTAATTTTAATAAATTTCATACTTCTGCAGATAAAGTTTTAGACAAAAAAATAAAATGTAACATTCGACGAAGAATATGATAAATCGAATACTAAACATGTAGCGAAAATACATTTAAAAAAAAAATCAAAACTTTAGTTCGGTTCACAATCCACACCCACAATTCGTGAGAGTATCTCGCACCTAGCATCACTACTTTCAGTTAGGGCATTACGGTTCGACAACACTGAGGTCACTAGATGCGGGAATGGACTATGAATAAGGAACGAGAAAAAAATGAGGACCATGGCGGCATTAGCCAGGAGAGATTTCGGAGAACCATTAAAAACCAAAAACCAGATGTCGGCCGGGCGTGGAACTAACCTTCTGCCCAGCACCAGAGCCGGATATTGCCTGTCTCCCACCAAGCGTATTGACTGTTTTATAGTGGTTCTAAAGAACACATGGTTTCGCCGTAAATAACGCTTGTATTTTAATCGCAATCGTGTGCTATCATTATTTTTTGGTGGTGCTTTTTGCAGGAATGTAGTGTGAATATTAATTATTCAGAAATAATTGTAAGTCTTGTATATGCATTTTGAAATAATTATTTTAAGCTTAGATGGGGGATTACTTTATTTTGTAATATCAGATGATTTAAAAAAAAAAAAAAACATTGAAGAGCGGAATAAATATTATACCTTGACTTCAGTTTCTCAGTTCGATGAAAAGTAAGTCGCAACTGCCTGTCAACCGGACAGTATTTATTTTACAATTTTGACTGAACGAAATCGATTTACAAACATTTCTTAACATCAATAGGAAATGGTGGTATGCTACTCTTTGCATTACCACAGGATGAAGACCAAAGGAAATTAATATGACGATATTAATTTAATTAATACTCAAAACCAGAGAGTGACGTAAGGCTGTAGTGGTTGTTATGTGACTCACAGCACTTTGTAAATTGTACAGTTGCTATGAGAACAAAGAAATGAGTTAGCTGCTGCCTCAGCCAAGCCGAGCAGGTCATACACACGTGTCGCGTTTTCCATGATTCACAGCAAGAACCTTTTAACTGAAGACATCTTCAGCAACGTTATCGATCCTCATAATTGTAAAGTAAGCTTAAATGGATGTTCCGCCTGTAACTTCAAGGGCACTTTGTCGGTTCCTCGTATATCAAGTGATACCAGTCACATATAGGGTGCATTGCTTTTTTCGATTTTTCAGTGTCCGCATCAAGTGTCACTTATTTTCCAACCAGCAACGGAGAGTTAGTAATTAACTGATTAGAGAGTATTTGTTGTAAAATTTCCATTGAATAACTTACTTTAATATGTGTAGGAAAATTACTTGCAAGTGGTAGTTAACGACATGACACCAGCTACCGGTATCCAAAACCAGAGAAATTTATTTTAAATCGTATCCGGTGAATAATTAAACATTAAACGAATGATATTGTCACGCTGCAGCGCAGTTGTTAAACAAAGAAACTGTTAGCTTGGAAATTCCAACACCAGAGGAGCAATTGGCGGAAATAACTCTGAAGTTACCGAGGGAGACCGTGAACCCTCCTAAGCGAAAGCCTTTACGATTGGGCGCTAGTGGTCCCCTCTACCGTATAAGTTTTGACGAGGGGAAAAGAAAGAGGAGTAGAGACGCCGAAACAGTCTACAGCCAAGCGGTGGAGCCATCTAGCTGCAACGGTCATGCTCAGGTAATTTGGGCTCAGATTAATTTTTCTATAAATGTGTTCCAGCAATTTTCATTAAAAGCGCTTGTAGGTAGAAACGGATCTAACAGATGCTTCTCCTTCTAGTGCGGATAAACACCTTCATGCAACTAATTCGATTAGCCATCAGTAAGATATTTTATCCCGACGTTATCCAGATTGTGTAACTTAATCTGAGAGTCCTCCATTTATTTCCACGCCAATGAAGTGTAGTATGCCCGCGTCGTTGGCTGCGACAACGTGTTGGTTTCCGTCGTTGACACTGAGTTAGCTGTTTGGAGTCCTGGTTTCATCATCAGGACTTGGCCGGCAGGGTATGATAGGTTTACAATTGCTACCCAACAGATTGTGCACTGAGGTCCTGGGTTGAATACCACGTGTCTCCACAGTTCGAGTGAAGGTATACGACATTGCTGATAACGATTCGTCCGTCGGATGTGGACACTAATCATAGCGGCGTATTGTGTAATTCGGGGGAGTAAGCCTGAATGGGCCGCTTTCGGTTTACTTTCATCTCTCATCCACGACACGTTACGCTGAACGCATACACTATCACGTTCATCTACACTTATAATAACATTTACGGAAACTGTCACGCTGGGAAAGGCAGCGAGAAACCTCCCCAGTTCATCTTCCCAGAGGTTTCCATGGAGGATTAAAAATCGCCTATGATAACCGCCTACGCTAGGACATGGGCAAGGCATCCATATTAAAGAAGAAGAATAAAGTGTAGTATACCGCCGGTTCAACTGAATATCCCTTGAAGTCCCTGAAATTCTGTCACGTAACTGATCATCTTAGTTATCAACTTTGGTCGTTCCCTTACTGAATGAAAACCTACGGGAAACCCATGGATATCTCTGTATGTATGTACATACGTACAGCATATGACATGGATCCATGTTAAATAAAGGCCTACCATTTTTCCAAACAAGTTATTGAGATTAAATTTAATGTCTCCATAGTAAGTACACCGAGTAGCTTGAAGGAAGAGGTGGTCAGCGCTGGCATAATCCACTGAACTACCGTAGGATGGCAGAAAACGTGATCTTAAACTAGGTTATTTGAAGAAAAAAATTAATTTATTTCACCATAAAAAATATTTGTGATTTATCTGAATAACAAGAATATCTGGAAGTCAAAACCGTATTTCTAGACCGCAATACCATTCCACTGGACGAAAATTGAAATCAGATTTTTACGTTTCATTAATGAGAATATATCTTTAAAAACCATTGCTAAAATCTGTTAATCCAAGACATAACTTATATGCTTGACAATGGAAAGTTTTTTCACTTAAAGGCCAATTGGTAATTATAGTCCAGTTAGCCATAAAAGTGAAAAACGATAAAAAAATTTATGTCACTATCCTAAAAAATCAGTATTATTGAGAAAGACTAATGAAGAATTCTGTCTCTGACTCAATAACTGTACTAATACGTCTTATATCATTCTGTTAGTATAAAATATAATTTAGTGTAGCATGGAACAATTTTTTTTTAATAATCCAACATTTTTACATCAAGGTTTTAACTGGTACGTACATTTTCGAACGTTCTCACCCATTTCTAATTTTTCATCACAATATTTGTTAGTCACACACACACATTGTAAGCTCACATAATCTAATTAACATTTTTAAATTTTACATGAAGGTTAACCATTATGCCATAGATTCTAATATTACGATGTTAATTTTAAAACTCTTAATTTAGGCTGTCATATTGGAAGTCCCTCAATTTATTTACTGAAACCCACCAAAAACGCAACTGAAGTTCAGGCAATAGCCTACTTGACACGATCCAGCTTCAGAACTCTGACGTGAAGAACTGTTCATACTGGTAACTGTTTTCGGTGGCTTTTCGGATTCACATTAGGGCGATTTTGGGACGATTCCATTTTTTTGTCTCAAAGTTACTAAGCTCACCAAAAAAAATACTCTTGATGTATGGAACACAATTTACACTATTCTCGGTCAAATTTATTTACTTTTTTATTTTAACTTATATGTGATTCTACTTCATATTTATTTGGTTACAGCGTCATCGTTTACTCTATTGTGTTGGAACATGGATGAATCTTTCCAAAAATTTTATTCAAAATCAGTTTGAACAACGCTACACTACACTGTCCTAATTTCACAACATTACCAACAGGTTTTGATATCTGCACACGAGTACTGCACCTCACTGGGTACTTCACTATTATATTTTTTAGTTTTTATTCACGTTCAGATATCACTTGGTTCGGTAGTCTACTTCTTGTCATCCTTGCTGATGGATTGGCGTTTCAAATACTAAAATATTAAAACTTTAAAAACGAAATAAATATACAGAAACAAATGAACCATTTCAGACGCGTTGTCCATCAGCAAGGATGAAACGAAGTAGACCACAAAGATGAGGAACTCAATGATATCTGAGCGTGAACAAACCACAAAATATAGTTGAATAGTGGCATGCACAGTGATCCAGTATCGCATGCAGTATTCAAGATGCAAGTACTGTATTACTAAAATCGTGTTGGGAATGCAGTGAAATTAGGACCGTGATTATTTTTTAATATAAACTTTGAAAACATTTAGACACATTCCAAATCAAAGCAATCCAACATAGCAAATGCTGACGCTGAAACTGAACTAATGTGAAATAGAAACAAACGTTAGTGTTCCGTAATTCTTCATCTTGTTTTCATGCATATGTATAGCTAACAAGAAACTTGCAAATGTTATCAACATAATCTCTGAAGATGATCCGGGAAATGGAGTGAAACGCGTACGGCGGAAGATAAAAAGTAACAAAAATTCAATTGCATTGGCGTGTTACTAGTTATTTATTCTAATTGATTAACTTGCGATTGAGAAATTGCCCCTAAACATCCAGTTGTAAACGTGTGATGCGTTAACAAGATTTGTTTTTGGAAATTGATGTTCGACCTCACATCTCTCTGTTTGTTAAAATATAACCAATTTTGGCAGCACAGGAAAAACTCAGACGAATTTCTGAATTTACCGGCATTCTCTAAGTTTTTGAGATGTCACATTCAGTTCTGTAGTACGTAACCATGTTTTAATTTCTAAAGTAATGAATTATCTGTCATTGGATTTCAAAATAATTAGCAGATACGATGTTACAGTTGTAAATAAATGGTAAACAATCTTGTGCTTGAGCAGTAAATGACTTGCTTCTGGAACAGAATGATTAGAAATCGTGCGTGTTCCAGCGATACTTCGTTCGCAGATGAGACTACATGCTCAGCAGTAGTAGTTGACCAGCGATGCTGATCTACATGCCAGCTTCGTGAAATGATTGGAGACCTGACGCTCGTTCTCCAGCTCCGCACTATGACCCAACATGATCAGTTCGTATTATCGGCAATCTCATTCGCCCTTTTGCTAAACACTCCACTGTTCAAATATAACTTTATCTGGAACAACCAAAGACGAGATAAAAATGGATCATTTAAACTTATTTTGAATATTTTCCGACATGATATCTTACACGCTGCAGATATTACAAAGCAAAATTACTCGAATATCTAAAGTCAGAATCAGAAATAAATGTTATATTTTCTTCTCATGGACTCCAGTAAGATTATCTTATGGTACTTGAGAATCGATTTTTATGCTATTTACGAATTAAAATTATTTTTTATGTTTTTCAGATGAACCATTGGCAGAAAAATATTTATATTAAATTTGGAAGTACTGTGGGATTAACAACTGGAAATAGCAATCACATGCTACAAAAAGCAAATTTTGGTTTTCCCTTGTTGGTCAATGTCAACTAGTGACATGTTTAGTTGAACAAGATTTGGAATATAAATATCCTAATTCGGTAAGGATCCTTCCGTACTAATTTCTTGTGAGGGTTCACTATGTTCGTATTTTGTAGTTTAAAGATCTATTTTAAGCCGAATGATGATGTTATTTTCGTTTAATTTCTTAGTAATAGGTTCAACAAACGTATGCCAAATTCGATGTTCATAAAATTGAATTAAACTATGTTTCACACTTATATCTGATATTTATATGAACGAAGCGTATTTTGATATTTTATTGTATCTGAAATTACGGAATTACTGGCGGTGTCGCTGGGAAAAGGAGTAATAATTTTTTTTAAAAATACAAAAAAAAACACTCTGATTTTAGGGGCTCCGTAGCCAAAATGGTAAAAATAGGACCTTTATAATTTCGTCGTGTCTGTCTGTCCGTCCATCCATTCCACCTGCAGGTATGTACGTCAAAGCTGCGTAATTCCTCTAACTTCTTATTAAATTTCGCCTTAAGATGTATTCTTTTCGTCACAAAACAAATCCGTTAAATGAAATATTGTTGAATAATTATTCAAAAATTTATTTAATTTTATTTTTAGACATTTTAATTTAATTGTGTTTTTTTAGGAATATCAACCCACCAAGTTGCCTATCGTGTTTATTTTTTAATTCGAAGCTTCCGTGTTTTTTTTTTTTTCAACTATTATCAATACTATTTCGTGTTTTTTCGGGATTTTCTGGTTTTATTTTTCTCACTGTTACAGTTATTCCATTTGTTGCAAACATGCCATATTACGTGCCAAAGATATAATCTCAATCAAATGTTGCACACTTCATCAAAGATAAACACAGAACTTCGTAACATCATCACTGAGTATTGTCACCACTTTATGTGTGGGTAATAGTTGGAATCTTATAGCAACATAATCGGGGATACTTTATTTACACCAAGATGAAGTTGAAACATGAGTCTGAATTACTGATGTCAGTACCATGGCGCCAATGGAAACAAAATATTATTGACATTTTATTGAAATGCAGCGTAATGTTATTAATAATTCAAAAACAAGTCGAATAGATCTCACTAAACACGCGGAACTTCTTCCATGAAGTAATAACTTCAGTAACATGGCACTCGTGAAAGCAATAAATTATTATTAAAAACTAGACACCTCTTGCCTTATGCTGTATTGTAGAATATCATTTGTCGTTCTGGTTCAGCCTGCTTTTCAATCAACCCACAATGTCCAGTAAAATTGTTGTTCAAAAATCCAAACATATACCACACAAGCATTAATACATTCATTTTCTGCGCCACTATCTAAATTTGACCCACAAAATTATAAAATAAAAACTACGGTTTACATTTCAAATACGCAACTCTCGGATTGTTTTCTGATCTAGTGATACTAGTCAGAGACCGTGCCCGGTGTGAGAGCGATGACGCTTCGGCCTGGCATTGGAGAGGACGCGGGTTCGAATCTCCGATTTTCCACAGTTTACCGAAACCACTCGAGACGAATGCTGGGATGGTTCCTGTAAAAGTTCATGGTCAATTTCTTTCCCGTTCTTTGCCCTCATCTTCTTCCACCTCTAATTACCTCCACTTCGAGAAAGAAAAAAGGCCAAAGTCTTTGTGTTACCATTTCTTTTTAGATTTCTTCACAAAATTCGAAGCCATAAATACAAGGAGACATAAATTTAGAGAAAATAGTGTGACTGTTTCATTTAATCTAATATGGAAAACACCAGAGTGTCAATTTCGCAATTTCCTAGAATAGTGGTTCCCAGTTAGTTTTTCCGGAGTACCACCTAAACAAAGAGCTCAACCTAGCGTACCCCTTATGGCTGAAGCTATAAATAAATAAATACGTTCATCCTAGTCCAATGCTTCGCACAACAACAATATTTCAGTAATATAATTCGTACACACACAGTTTGTCTTTATATTTTGGCGATAGTAATATTTGCGTAATTGTTTTATTTTTCCAGTGTTTACCTTAGCCAAGACGTTACCACGCGTAGCCCTTGAAGCAACCTCCGATCTCGGACCCCTGGAAGTACTAATTGGGAACCACATCCCTAGAAGGCTTCAGTGAGCTGTTACATCCAATCATGGTTTAACAGTTTCTCCTAATCTAGTCTTGCCTACGTTGAGTTTACAGTGTGCGAAACAGCGTCACTTATTACGTACACGAAATGATCTTGTATCTGGAAATAAACAATGCATGACATCTAATTTTATCACGTTATGATTTCAGCAAACTGAAACGTTTAATTTTAAAGTTTCTCTTTCCATTTGTTTCTGAATCACTGCACACAGTCGTTTTACAATTTCGTCAAGTGGCCACAGCGATAGCAGAGGTCCTAATTAGCTCAGAAATGCGTTTAACGCACTCAAAAAGCCTGCTCAGTTGTTAGCAAACGTGACTGCATGGAGGCCGAAAGAATCGTTCCACACCGCCAATTGTGTGATTGTATTGCGGAATTTTAATCTCTGGCTGGAGGGTCGAGGCTGTTGTTGAAGAGAGACAGCCGGGATCACTAAAGCCACACCGAGCAATCACAAAAGCGCCGCTGGCTGTTTTCAGCCTCTCACCAGCTCACTGGTCCAAGTGCGGCACCCTGTGTCGGCCAGACTCAAACGTATTGTATCGGCGGGAAAAAAATAAAACAAGCACAACAGCACCGATACCGGCACATTGTGCTCTCCATACCACACAACATATTCTGATTTTTCATTTTTGTTAAAATTAACGAGTTTATTCTTATGACGCAGAAGTGAAACCTGTGAATAGCTTCAAGCGATTCATACACCGAAAGAGGAGTCAATAGGTGCACATACCATTCCGAAATGAATCGGCAAAATATTTAGTTCGTAGTTCGACGAAAATCTGTAAAAATTACAGTTCAAAAATCGGCGTGACCTCTTCCTCGTTCCTGTGTAATAATGACAGAAAATGATTAGTTATGATCAGATATAAACACTTGTTGAAACCACGTAGGTACATTCACTTTAAAGCAAATCAAACTAACAGATTGTCGAAAATTCACCTGTAATGCTATTAACCACTGAGAAAATGAGCGATCAGTGTAGTTATTCTCAGAAGGCAGACAAGCAACGACGTGTGAACACGAAATGCTTGTCTGATAGCGTGATCATATTTCACGCCTTGACACCAATTGTCTGGTTTCGAGTGGTCTAGACTTTGTGGGCGGTTGATGAGTGGGAGGACCCCCGGAGTGGATTTGACTAACCCTCTTGTAATCCGTCTTGCGCTATCTTCTTGCTTTAAGCGATGAATTCTGCTCTAGGTCCGCGTTTTGATGTTATTCATAAAAGGTTAAATAACGTCAGGAATGATACCAGCTGGTTTACGCCCAGCGACATTGATATGAAGGCTAGCACTTGTGAAATGACTAGCTGACTGTCTACCCTTTATATGAATGACACGGCGCTAACTGTTGAACAGCCTATTTATTGTAGCACTTGACTGTACACCTTACATACAATCGTTGGCGCGCTACTGCAAGGCAAATTGTGGCAGGAAAGAGAAGTATAGGGACACACAAGTCTATAGTAGAAATATGAAAAGCCCTACATCGACCACCTTTAACCGCCGTATCTTCCACACCCCCACAGCTAATGACATTCGGCCAACGTTGTGCACGATAAGAAACTCCATGCTACTACTTGCAATGTTTATCACCACTCACTACGTTACTACATACTGAACCGTGCCAGTCAGTATTTAGATAGAGGTGTAATGAAATGAACTATTATCATTTCATTCATTTGACAGCGACTTAATACGAACTACTCACTTCGGAAAAAATATTTATTGGGACTTCCCCGCAAATAAAACGGCTTAATCGCCCCCAAGTGTTGCCCTTTATTTTAAGCTCATTCACTCTGTAGGGACTTCCCCGACTAGGCAATATAAATGACTTTTTAGACGAGAAAGCCACACTAAATGGGTGCGCTGCTAGTACTAACTTAATATACGAGCCACGCAAGTAACAAACAATTTGTAGGTAAGTTATTGATAACGTACAAGTCCCCCCCCCCCCTCCCCCAAAGCCGGCGCTGGCTTCAAGTTAACCCATCATGTCAACTAAATTGCTCCTGACGAACCGAGAGCGAATAACCTGTTCCGTGGCCACACGCCACCTCGTTTTTGACGTCATTGATTTCCGTTATCAGCGAAGCACGGTCTGTCTTGTGCCCAAGTTCGGAAAATATTACAGTAACTAAAGTATCATATTTTTTCTTTAGTAAAGCAGTAAGGTTAAAAAGGACACTCACTGTTATACAGCATTTTTGTACTAAAAAAACTGAGATCTTTCTTTGATTTATGTCTTCAAAAACCATTAAGCGACATTTCAAAAAAGAAATAGCTAGAGCAAATAAAGAAAGTAACTCATTTGCCGAGTGATGTGTATTGTGTTAAAACATCCCGAAGTTTTCAGATAGTAAAAAGATGCTTTTGAATTTTACTTTAAAATTCTAATTAGCAGAGAACATACATAAATCAGTTTTCAAGATAAACTATAGTAGAAGCTCCAAAATACGTCTACGCAATTTTATCATTTGGAATTTAACTCTTCAGTTTATATTTCGGGACACTGAATAAGGCAAGTTCAAGCAACATGAAAACAGTGTGGATTTTATAATATACTAGCTGTTACCCGCGACTTCGTACGTGTGGACTTAGAATTTGATTGCTAGAATTAGATATGCAAAGCTGAAAGTTACCTAAGATATGTCCCAAACAACACTGAGTCGGCATAATATGACGGGAACGCCATCCATTTATCACTCTACCGTCGAACCTGTCTCATGACTAAAAACTGTTTTCATATAGGAAAAAAAGGTATCATATTTCCTTCCTAAAGATACTAAATATTTCCTTGTCATCGGTATACACATATAGTCGTCAAAACGTAAAAAATACTTCCGCATATTAGTTTAGATCACACAAAAACTGCCTGTGGGACCAGTATAGCGTTAATAAAGTAAACGCTTAGGACATGGTTCTACCGCCTACGATTTGCCAGAACATGGTATCCTTACTACAAAACCCCAGGTTTGGCTCAAACTATGAAAAACAATTCTTAAAAACTTTTCGTCCCAGTGGGGTTTGAACCCGATGCCACACGGATGTTTCTTTATGAAGCAAGCACCGTGCCACTGCACTACCACTGCCTTCTGTCGCTACGCCTTACAGAAACATATACATATTATGCGTTTATCTTTCACAGTTCAGATGGTTTTCATAATTTTATGATAATATGTTGTTAACTATACAGAAAATAGTATCCCATGTCCATCCTAATGTCAAATAGCATAGCCAGCTAGCGGCGGGCTTTTTTTTTTTTTTTTTACCGTGATGATATTATTTCAAAAGACTGGGTGGATAAATGACGGTTTGTATGAAACTTTAGGGAGATCAGTACTTGTTCAATAAAGATTAACTTTCAACATCATGAAATGAAGAAATTAAAAGAATCAAAATTTAACAAAAAAATTTTTTTTGAATATCTACACTGAAGTGCAAACATTCATGGCATAGGAAAATGTAAAAATCCAGATTACGATAGCACCGAGAGAAAAAAACGTATAAATGTGCCGTGAAGCGTCGGACTCTCCTTTGTGATCTCGTCAGTCGTCTGAAAAGTCTTTCTGTCCATGACCATCTGCTTTTCTTTGAAGATGAGATTAGTGTAAATCATATTTTATTTTGTAGGATTAGATTTTATGTAAGAGGGTTTGGAGGTTGTGTAATTCAAACATACACAGTGTTCATCACACACACACACACTGATGAAAAAAGAATTCGCTTACTATTTCAGTTTTCTTTATTTCACGTCTGTTTTATCCGCAAATAAACTGATGCTTCAAATGTGTTCTAAACTACGCTTGTTTCTTGCCGCATCAAAAATTACTGGCGGTCGTAGCCAGAGTTTTAATTTAAAGCTCATGTTACAGAAAATAGGGACGAACCAACAGTGTTATTGCTGTGCCAATCAAAGTTGCACAAATTAATGCAAGACGGACAAATATGGTCCTGCATGAGCTAAGGAATCTTGCTGCGCAACATGACTGGGATGTTATCTGTGTGCAAGAGCCTTACTCTAAGAGCGGACAAATACCACACATGCCAGTATCCTCACAAACCATAGTAAGTGGACCTAAACCTATGGCAGGAATCATTGTACTAAACAAAGAACTAACTGTAACCAAAATATCGCAATACTGTGATGAGCACACAGCATGTGCAGAGATCGATACCGGGTGGTGTAGCGTTACTTTGGTATCGATGTACTGCCAATATAAGGACCCTATAGATGCTTATCTAAATAAAATAAGAAAAATTTGCACTGAGTTACAAGATCAAAGGATAATTATAACAGCAGATATAAATGCACACTCCCCGCTCTGGTACAGTGATACAACGGATGAACGAGGCTTAATGGTAGAGGAACTGTTAAATGAGTTATGCCTGGAAGTCAGGAACTGCCCTAATAATGCTCCAACGTTTAGTAATAGAGCCGGTGCAAAATCGAATATCGATGTAACGCTGACCAACCAGCTGGCAGGAAACCTAGCCAGAAACTGGAGGGTGGTTGAAAACGAAACTACAAGTGACCACAACTTGATTCTGTTTGATCTGGCCAAAGGTAGGTTGCAAATCAATGAAATTAACGACACAAGGAAAAAATATAACTTACGTAGGGCAGATTGGGCAAGACTAAGAGATGAATTCCGTCTTCCAGTGGATCTATTGGAAGGTAATGATGTAGATGTCATAGCAAGAGGGATCACGCGTGAAATTCAGCGCGTAATGAAAATAGCCATTCCCCTCAAAAGACCAGCGAATACTACAGACATACCGTGGAGCGACCGACTGCAAAAACTACGATCGGAGATGAGGAAGGCGAGAAAAGAGTACCAACGGTGCATGATTGCTGCCGATAGGTGCTTGCTTCTCGATAGATACAGGGAGAGGAAGACTGCCTTTAAAGAGCTGCTAATAAAAGCAAAGCAACAGAGTTGGGAGGCTTATGTAAACGCTAATTTAAAGTCAGATCCCTGGGGCGTCCCCTACAAGATCGCAGCTAGCAAATTGAGACCACCTACTACACTATCAACCGTAAGAAGGGCAGACGGGACCATGACGGCCAATTGGAGCGCAACAGCTGAGGAACTGTTAAAAGTACTATTACCCGACGATGAGGCAGTAGGTGAAAGTTTAGAGCAAGAAAATCTCCGTAAAGGTCACAATGAAATTTATACCTCAGCTACTTTAGCGGATGATGTGACACCAGACGAAGTAATTAAAGCGATTAACACAATGTCGCGGAAAAAGACACCTGGACCGGACGGAATCGCTGCTGAAGTGCTCCAGGCATTAGTGGTCCAGTTGGCTTCACCACTCTGCATACTGTTTAATAAATGCCTTCAGCAAGGCAGGGTTCCAAATATCTGGAAGCAGAGTGAAGTGGTGATCCTAAAGAAGGGGAACGACAAGGATCCATTAAATCCTAAATCCTATCGGCCGATCTGTCTACTAAATGTGCTTGGAAAAGTGCAGGAAAAAATTTTAGTATGGAAACTACAGGAACACAGGAAAAAGTATGGTATGAGTGTACATCAGTTTGGTTTCAGAGCGGGTAGGTCGACCGACGATGCCATAAATAAGGCCGTGCATCTAGTGAAAAGTAGTAATAGCAAGTATGTAATAGCTATCGCCGTCGACATTGCTGGAGCATTCGATAACTTATGGTGGCCGGCTCTTTTTAGCCGCCTGCGAGAAATAGGAATTCCTAGTAACCTCTATGGAACGTTCCGCGACTACTGTAAAAACCGATTTGCCAAACTGAGATGTCCACGAGTGAAAATAGAGAAAAAATTAACTAAAGGCTGTCCGCAAGGATCGGTGTGTGGACCAGTGTTCTGGGACGTAACATTCGAAATGGCCATAGAAAGCATGATTGGGCAAGAAGGACTCCTGGGGCTTGTTGCCTTCGCGGATGACCTTCTACTGCTGATACAAGGCGGAACAAGGGACGAAGTAGAGGCTAGAAGCAGAATGGCGTTAAGACATTTACAAAACTGGTGCTCCAAAGTGAAATTAACCCTTGCACCACACAAGACTCAATTCATGGTTCTCAGTGGCCGCCCCAAGCGAAATCCAATAATAAAAGTTAACGACGTCTCCATAAAAAGAGTTAGAACTTGTAAATACCTGGGAGTCACGCTAGACGAGCGACTAAATTTTACTGACCATATAACGGAGGTGTGCAGTCGTGCCAAAATAGTGATGAACAAACTGATCAGTATTGGGCAAAGAAGATTTCATCTTCCAACGTCCATAATAAGGAGGTATCACGACAGTATATTATCCTCGATTGTGGGATATGCTGCTAGCAGTTGGGCGCATAAGTTACGACAAGTTAAACCTCGCCAGGCACTAAGAAGCGTACAAAGAAGCATACTGATAAGATTAAGTGGTGCATATAGCACAACAGCGACCGACTCTCTGCTGGTTGCGTTGGGCGTTTGGCCACTTGACCTAGAAGTTAGAAAGAGAGGGGCACACTATTGGCTACGAACCGGTGACGCCGAAAAAGTAGAACAAATTTTAGGAAGACCGGTTACAGAAGCACGGGAGATAAAAACAGTCTTGATGGAAGAATGGCAACAACAGTGGTCGCGTAGTACGACTGGCAGGAGAACCTACAATATTTGGCCAACAATTCAAGAGAGATTAAACCTTCGTCACCTGGATCCGTCAACCGGACTTGTTCATTACATCACTGGACACGGGCCATATCCCAGCCTACTACATAAAAGAGGACTAAAAGACACAAGCTTGTGTGAGTGCGGGGAAGAGGGTACACCCGAACACATCGTCTGGGATTGCACACAAATGGCAGAAGCCAGAAACGAAGGATTTCATGAACTAAGAAACATGAAAACGGAAGACATACTAAAAAATGAGCAACTTTGGCGCAAACTAGACGAAGTGACGCAAAATATATCCAAACTGCAAAAGGAGAGATTCATGCAAAGTTTAGCGACAGCAAGAGGAAGGCCAAGTCAAGCCGACTATGACGTCACAGAGTAACACCCGAGAGCAGCCACAAGCGAATGCGTGTCTAAGCGCTCGATCAGCGAGTCATATATCGTGCTGAAAACGCAACCAGCTGATCTGCGGAGAGGAGTGCTTAAACCATATTAAAGACTTTAAATGGACCGTTTCGCAGCAACACCACTGGAGATTCTACCTACAAACAAGAACTTGCTGAAGCAACACGTATAAAAGTTTATAGTGAATGTATAAGTTCTTTACTAGTGCTCACATGAATGAACTATAGTCCGATGCATAAAATGTGGTCTGACATTGCAATAACACAAATAATAGATAATAGTTGCAGTCTCGAGCCGCTTCTGAAGTAAAACATTGTTATCTCTTAAAATATGTAAAAATGTTAATAGTTAGTTAAGAGTAAAAGTTGTAAATTATGTAGCCAATAATCTTAAAATAGGAATTTGTTCAAATATTGAAAATAACAAATACCGGCAGTAGATGTTAAACTAATCTAGTTCACCTGTGAAACGAACAACCTACTAGCCGGATATTAAAGACTCCTTACTTCTGCAATTAGATATATATCATTGAAAATTAGTTCTCACAACCAGTGTTGGAGGTGGCCAGTCTCCCGATGGGCGGCCTTCTCGGTCACTCTGGCTGCCAGAGAGACTGAGAACGTGCGCTATTCCGGGAGATTTGGAATTCGGATTACCGCACCGATACCAATGCTGGAAAATGCTTTCTTAGATGGTAGAGTAGTAGATAGTAGTAATAGTTTAGTAATAGTAGTAGTGGTAGACGTACGAAGTGACATAGTGAAATATTAAAAAAACTGCAGACACCACTCAAAACTAGAAAACTATAATAAATCAATTATGACAAAATGCAGCAAGTTTAGAAAGTTGTAATATATGTTAACAGCGAAACAATTGTATGTATCGTGCCAACAAGAAAAGACTGTACAGACATTGCCAAAGCCATACATAACAAAAACTGAAATAATTCATTGTGAAATTATCTGTTGAAATATCAAATGTAAAACTGTTGTGTTAAATTAAGGCCTATTTTAGTTTCTAGATACTAGGCTGTAAAAAATGTGTGCTAAATAAAAAAAAAAAAAAAAAAAAAAAAAATGTGCCAATAAAAAGACAAACACGGAAACAACGTTTTTAATGTTTCTGAGCACTGACGCTGAAATGAACTTCACTATTAGGAACCTCTGACTTTAAATCTGCTTGGAAGTTATTTTCGCTCTCATAAATCTCGTATTCTCGGTTGAGAACAAAGTACTATTAAAGTGCTAGGAATTGAAAATAACATGCCATTACATAACAGTAAACTGTTTTCATAGCTTTCTGGGATTATTTGGAAACAATCAAAGCTATACCATCTGGTACAATAAAATTTTTAGTAATTGTTTACCGAAATTCGTTATTGGATTTTGGACGGAGAGGCTTTTGTTGAACACAGAATTTAAGAATTTTAGAGTACATTTTTCCAAAAAGTAATAACAAATTCCGGATTTTTATATGCATGGTATTGAGAACATTCTAAGTAATCAATAGTTTTATTTACGTTTAAGATTTAAATTGCTGCTTAAATGTTTGAAACCGAAATTCTCCTTTTTTTTTAAAAAAATTATAATAATCAATTTTATTAATATCTATTCCACGTAATAATCTTATAAAAATGATATTATGTGACTAGAATTGGGTGGTTGCTTTTAATCATGACTTATTTCTTTCACACTGTAATTGGTTTTTGGCCGCCAGAAAAATAAGCTTTAAAGTAGCAGCTTCCTGAGTTTACTTGATTTATAGTCTTACACTTGAAGTTATCTCATCTATTTGAGTTATATAAACTTAAGACTAATTACGGTGGATGAGTTTCGCTCTAAGAATTTTAGGAAGCACGTTGTGGCAATTCGCGGAGAACAAAGAAGACAAGATCAGTAATTTTTGCTTGGAGTGTTGTTAAAGCTGGAAATGGATTGGCGCGTCAGTTACAAGTTAAAATATCGCCAGTATTAATTTAAATGCTTTTCTCTAGACGTCGATGCAATATCAAGAGGTTGCCTTTTCCATTAGCGAAACGAGTTTCATAAAACATATTAACCTCACGAATACTGTTCGCAGCTAACGCATTCTACAGACAAATAGTAACTATTATTTCTCTCCCTTAAGATGAAATGGATTAAATGACGCAGAAACGGATAGTAATGGGGAAACACGTTTTCGGCGACAGCAAACATGTTAATTCAGACTGAGTTAATAATAGGGCCAATGTGTGAATGTGGATTATGGCGACGGTGATTTCAGTCACTTCTGAGAAATATAATTTGAAATCCCTTTTCAAATGTGCCTCTGGGGCTACTGTTGAATAATGAACCTTGGAATGACTAGAAACTGTTTTTAATAGGGAATCTGAGAAGCATATGGTATCATATACTAATACACTACACTGTTTGAAGAGAAGTTTACATCTCATGTAGTTTAGGTTGAAGACATTAATTTCTACGCACAAAGGTGATATCTTAAAGGTTTTTTTTTTTTCCCTCGAACTTTAGCCTTTGTACGTTGCACATTTTTATTTCCTTTTCAACAATAATATAGACCGCAAAATGTACGAATAATAATTATGTAAACTGTGTGGAAAGAAAGTAGAGTTTCAAAATGTTTGCAACAAGTCCCAAGGTTCATCAATACGTATTCATAAACTGGTCCCGCGGCTCATAATACATTATGTAATACGTGTCTGTTCAGACAACATTTGATAACGGAGCAAGTGATCGAATAGAAGAGGGATTATATTTGCTATGTTGTTGACCTTGGCTATTTGTTATTGATATCTCTGTTACGGCTATAATAAATTGAAATAGGAGGATTATATGCCACCACAATATAAAAGAAAACCCAAGAATCTGGCAATAGTGTAGTTGCAGTGGCGTACCTAGGGTGGGGCAGGTAGGGCACGTGCCCTGGGCGCCACTGAAAGGGGGGCGCAAAAATTGGCAAATTATTCAACTTAAAAATCAAAATAAACCAACAACATAAATCATATTCAAATATTCCAGCGCTTTCGTGAACCAGCTACAGGGAGTAAGTAAACAGCGAATCGTGTAAGTTTTTGGTAATCGGAACATGGAAGATATATGTCCTTGAATGGGCCAATAGTAGCGGCCCCAGCCCCGCGCCTAATCTGGCAAGTTTTGATCTAGAGATTTAATACAAGCCATACTTTCTCCATTGGCTAATTGCTGATATTATTGGCGTGGCGCAATTGTGCATTTTATTTGTATTGCATTTATCGCTAGCGATCGTCAAGTTACTCGATATAATAAGTTAAATTACAGTCAAGGACAGTACTTTGAACAAAAATAAGTGACCTATATACATCATTCTACTGAAATTCTATTTTCTACAGTAGATAATATGCGTGATAAAAACATTCGTAAGTGACATGATCTCGAATCCAAATGTGTTTATTTACAGTGAAATTCATTTGAATACCATAATAATTAATAACATAAGTACACAACAAGTTAAAATCTAAATATAGTTAGTAGGTACCGTAAAACACATTTTATTTGGTTTACCGACCGATGCAGGTACCTGCTCAGGGGGCGCTTTCAGAGACTATGAGTGTGGTTGTTTAGCATTTTTAAGACACTTTTACTAGCTTAGTAAATACATAGTTATTTACAAGTTAATCTAGGTAACTTTGAGGCAAATCTGGCAACTCAGTTTTCACCCACTTCTAAATATTGTATTAGGCTGAAAATTTGGAATCTTCTAGAGTCTGGTGACAATATAGTGTTATGAACTTCGATTCGGAAACCTGATGTGGAATCCTAGTGGTTCGGGTAAACTATTGAAGACAGAAAACATTCGCTCCAAAAAAAAAAAAAGTTGTTCAGAATCCTAGGCAATTGCTAAAAAAAAGGAAAAAATTCAATACATGCAGCCCTAACCCAAGCTTTATGCAGTTTATTGCCGTGAAGTGTTTGAGACAAGACGAAGAGGATGTAACTTCAGATAATTTTGAGTGTGACGAAATTAAGAACAGTGAGGCTACCAGTTCTAAGTTTACTGAAGAATTTGAAGAAAACATTAGTAATTTAGTAGGATAAATACATGGTGGGGGGAGGAGGGGGTGATACTGAGGAAGATGTTAAAAAAAGGCCATACCAGAAGTAAAAATACAGCATTATATTGGACTTCTGAACTTTGATAAGATTACCGGGAAATGTTTTCTGGCAGATGGTTTGAAAACGGAAATAATTAAAATGGGTTCAATATATTTTGAAAATACTGAGGATCATTTCCTACCTACAAACAACCTTTGTATGACAAAAGTTGTTTAAGAAGACACTACGAAATCACTGTGCAGAAGTGACTCGCTCATGGCTAGTCTATTCCCTGACTAAAAAAAATGTGCTTTTTGTATCTGTTATACGTGAATGGCTCACTGTCCATTAATATGCGAAGAATCATGGTGAGTGCTTCACCCAATCGGAAAAAACTGAAAGAAATTTTGCAGCAAATAGATGGAATATTGACGCCGAACTTTAAACCTAGATCGATACAGAAAAACAAAAATGGCGTAACCTAATAAAGAGAATCCTTCACTGCATCAAATTGCTTACCATTCAAGATCTTGCATTACGAGGTCACAGAGAGTCATTGAGTGCATGCGATAGATCCAGATCCCATAACGTTGGTAATTTTTTCGGATGAACAAAGCTTCTGGACATATTTGACCCCATCATAAATAACCATCTTACTCAAGTTACAAATCATCCTATAAACCCCTATTACTTTTCGTCTCATGTTCAAAATGAGTTCATTCATCTGATGTCAACCATTGTTCACCAAAGTTTATTGTGAAACATTGAAAATAAAAATACTATAGTTTCCTGTTTGACTTTACTTCTGACCTTGCACATCGTGAGAAGATTTCAGACGTAGTGAGATACGTAGAAGTTGATAGGAAATGATTACGCTTTAGAGCGTCTTTTCTCGGATCATCCAGATGAGTCAAAATGACGCTGGAAGCTTAGTTGATGAAATCTTTAAACAGTTTGAGACAGACGGTGTGGCTATAAAGGATTGTCTTTTACACTGTTATGACAGCGCTGCTGTGATGGCTGGTCACTGAACTGGAGTTCACAAAAGAATAAGCAAAAATAATAATCTGGCGATATTTGTGAATTACGATATTCGTATACTCAAATTGGTTGGTGTACTTGCAGCCAAGCAGGATACTATAATGGTCACGTTTTTTTAAACTATTTGTGTATTCTTTCCTTGTTCCACTGTGCGGTGAGAAATAACACAGGAACTCCTTGCCTGTGATTGTAAAATCAGAGTCTGAGAGTTGGAGTGCATGGATGGAAGCAGTTAAGCTAGTTAACAAATACATTGAAGATATGCAGAAAGTTCTCTAAGACATGACAGACGATGGCAATCAGACTAGTGGAACAAGAAGTGAGGCAAGACATCTATATACAATCTTTTGTTGTCCTACAATTTTCCGACTTTGTTAGGATTTTGGAATGATGTACTCGCTCATATTCACCGTGTTCAAAAGAGAATCCAGGATCCTAGCATGAATTTTCATGATGCTGTCTTAGATATAAAAGCCTCCTAGCCCGCTTTACGTATGAAACAGAGGTTGAAAGATACTGGTTTACTGCTAAGGAAGGAACAGAACGAGTTCTGAAGGGATGGCTGGATTGTATTGCATTGCGTGTGAAATGAATCGTCTGCAAGAAAACGACGGCAGATTTGAATTTCTCCTAGATATCAAAAAACTGTGTTACAACACTGACGGTTGTGACCATTTAAAAAGATGATGTTTTTAGATTTATATTGTTAAATAGTTATACCAAGAAATATTGGATGTTCGAATGGTGTTATCCACAAAAAAATGTAACCATAAAGAGATCTGAAGAGCTTCTTGAATTCATTGTTCAGTACGGAGATAAGAGCGTTTTTTTTCGGATTTGCGCATTTCAGTTTAGATTATGCTTACGATTGCAATATGCATTGCAAGTTGCGAACTATGTTTCAGTAAGCTAAAACTAATACTTTCGTATTTGAGGGATACATCGAGCCAAGATGGGTTATGAGACCTAGCTTTCCTCAGTATAGATCGAGAAGAAATCGTAAGAAACAGATTTCGAAAATGTTATTACTCTATTTGCATCGTACAAGGCAAGGAAGCTGCAAGTTTAAGATAATTAAATAATTTCCTTAATTGTGTTCTAAAACAGAAGATAAGAGTATTCTGTAAGATTCATGATTATTTTATTTAGTGTATCTGTTTGTTTTATCTTTAGATAATATACGAAAGGGCGCAACTTCGATGCTTGCCCTAGGCGCCATATCCAGTTGGTACGCCCCTGTGTAGTTGCTACCATTTTGACTTCGCTTTCCGAAGTTGGCAGGTTCTAATCCGCCCTCTTTCGTAGATTTTTAAAGTAGTTGTTGTCATTGTTTGTCTCTACTATCATATGCACTTGCGACTAATATTATGTTGCGAATGTGAATTGACTGTGTGTCTCCATAGACCAAATGGCAAATTAAAAATAAGAAATGTTATACCTCCTGAAATTTCGTTAAGGTTCTCCACAACAAAAAATAAAAAAGAGGGTCTTATGAAAGTATCATCAAGCCTAAATTAGATTTTTGTGAAGATGTTGGCTGCATTGTATCAGCAGGCACGTCGCAACCTCGATTCAGCTGTAGAGCAGATTACTGTTAACACGAGTACGAAAACTCGAGCCAACCTCGCCTGCCACTCCGTCTCGAGCCAACTTCACGGCGCCAAACACTAAGCAGCAATAATTTGATGGAAATAGCGCCAACTTGCTCCAGACAACAGCGGCCACTATACTAACTGTTATTATTACGGTTATGTCCGCCTTAATCGGCATGGCCGTGCCGTCAGGAGAAACACTTTCAAACTCCAATTTGTATTTCATTATTTTCCGCCGGATTACCTCCAGCTAGCGTCTTACCTCGGCTCCCCTAATGGTATTCATGAGACCGACACACGCCACTGGTCTTCCTTCCTCGCCCTCTCCACAGAGCAGTGAAATTTTCCCAGCTCAGTGGCGCCACTGCTACAGCAGATAATTTTAGATTTTTAAGAGTATTGTAACGTATAGAAGCTAGGTAGCTATGGCTGGTATGACCCCGATGGTGGAAGAAATTTTCGCCAACTGGTAATTGCATAGCAAGGTAGGAGGAATAGTAGATCACATTTTCTGATTACTGTATTCTGTACATAGTTTTCCAGCATGCAACACTATTCAAGGTGATACGAAAGTCGCATGCGGCCATTAAAGATGGTATTCTCAGGTGTGTTTCGTAAGAGCCGGTATGAATGGTTCGACAGCGGGTTTGCCTGTCTACCTTGTATATTCGTGTTCAACATGACCAAAACACTACACATCCACACATACCACTGTGGAGAAAGTAACTGGAAACCAACCCGATAAAAATTTCACCGCGCAGTTCCGAACATATATCATGGTAAACGCCTACGCGTTAGAGATAAAGCCTGGAGCCTCAAGTTACCAGTTGCAACAGGAAAGAAAGTAGACAGGTAATAATTGTCTACCAGCATTGACCAAGCAAAATATAGCACTGTCATTTCTATTCTCTCGTTCTTGTGCATTCCTCAATCGAATGTTGTTACTTCAGTTTTCAAAAAATTGTAATGAGAAAGCTGATAACATAAATCATAATTAACAAATGTAATTATTGGCATTACAATTAGTTGTGGAAGATTTTACGCTCCTGCAGTATATTCTAGTTATAATTTCCGCACATTTTAAACTTTACATTTTATGGGATATAAGATGCTTAGCTAATAAAAGATACCCAGAAGTAATCGAACTCTATCCAGAATAAAAGACACAAACAATCGCCTAAATGTATTTCGAAGGATACGAAATGCCACTATTTTTAAAACCATATTTCACCAAATTTGGCAACAAGCCAAAAATTTTCGGATTTTACATACTTTTAGTTCGTAAGGACCAGGAGTATATTTTATTTTGAGAGTCGTAGAAGCCGATCACATTATTTTCCAAATATCTGTCATTCTGTGACATGATTTTCAACATAGCAGTTGGAAGGTTCTTTTTTTTCGAAATTCACAATCAGAGCTCTGTTTTATAAACAAAACCTGAGTTTCGAGTTACATCCGAGACCTTTTATGGCTACCCACATCAAAGTGAGTATAGTTCTTAGCTGCTGTCATAACCTTTCGTTTGTTTTATAAGATACTCCAGTTAAAGTCTGAGCAAAATGACTGACTATTGCAAAGCGAGGCGGCGTATGAAGACTAGAAAGTAGTTTTTTAGTAGTCACGTAATGTTGCGAATTAAAAAGCACATTACCTCGTACCACAAGTTAATTATTATTTTTTTAGAATTATTTCGGACTCGTTACTGAGAGACGAATTCTTGGCTGATTTGCAACACTGCTCAGAGACTCCGTAACTTTTACAGGGTTATTTTCGAGATAGTAAAATAATTCCGTGTCGTCGGAATGACCTGGTGACAGGGTTTCTACTGGATGCGCATTCCGCCCCTGTAGTAGCCGCCTTAACCTAACCCGGCAACCGAGCGGGGCGGTGTAACGGTTCGCATTCGGGAGGACGGCGGTTCGAATCCCCGTCCGGGCATCCAGATTTGGGTTTTCCATGGTTTCCCCAAATCACTCCAGGCAAATGCCGGGATGCTTCCTTCAAAAGGCCATGGCCGAATTCCTTCCCATTCCTTGCCCTCATCCTTGCCCCCCATCCTTTCCCGTCTCTAAAAGACCTCGATCTTAAAAAGAGACGTAAATCAGTTTAAAAAAAAATCGCCAGTATCAATGGTGTATTCAAAGAAACGTCACCTAGTCAGATGGGTGGGAACGCGGTTACATGAGGAATTTTTAGAGATAGCTAACCGGTCTAGAGACGTAAAGCAGTTACAAAAAAAAAAAAAAAAAAAAAAAACCTAACCCGGCAATCTTACCGGGTACAGGACACCTACAGTTTAACGTGGAATCCGAACCAGGGAAGCGTTCTGGCGTACTTCACATTACATAGCAAGCTGTGCCAGAGGTGAAGGTCGGGTTAAGTGCCCATGAAAATCCCCTCCGAGACAGGGATTTGAACCGGGAACCTTTCGATCTCCAATCAGACACCTTAACCACTGAGCCACCAGACCGCTCATTTTCGTGATGGGGACTATAGAAGTTATGGGCGGGGACAAAGAAGTTTTACTATTATACACTAGAAGGAACAACGGCGCTAGTGTTACTTCGCAAATCTAACGACGCGCCTGCCGCCATATTTGGGGCAACCGGTAGCTTTCAGTGTATACTTTTGTGTAGTTGATACGGGTAGAAGTGATCGAATTCTCGTATTTTTGTGGCTTACAAGTGTTTTCTACAATGGTTAAGTATTACGCTGCACATAACTGCACCAATCGTGCTACTAGAGGGACAAGTTTATCGATTCACAAGTAAGTATGCATTTAAATAAGTTTCGAATCCGTATCCGTTACTTTTTTAGCGGATCTTTTGTAAAGAATTTCACTAAGTACGTATATACAATTTTAAAGATATCTAGCTATGAAATACTATTAACTTCAATTCCAATTACTTCAAATTTCTTAAAATCTCATATCTGGCACATTTATATTGCAAAAATTAATTATTTAAACATATATTTTGCTACAATGAAGTCTTCACGCGTGTACCGCCGGATTGTGTTGTGAAAACACAATATTTCGACGACTAGCTCCACCGTCTTCTTCAAGTGTGGAGACATCTGCACTGGTCGGCTGGCCCATAGATACCCTATCTGTGAAGATGGCGGAGCTAGTCGTCGAAATATCGTGTTTTCAAAACACAATCCGGCGGTACACCAGTGAAGAACTTCATTGCAGTCGTACGCCGGAAAAGTCTTCGTTCTTATATTTATTTTACTAGTTTACCAAAGGTAACTGGTAACTTACCACTGTAGTAAGTTTTAAGGATATTATTTTAACTATCTTTATAGTGAGATCAGGCCTCTATTCTTTGTGATTTGCTAGCTGAAATTATGTTTAAGGTACTGCTAAAATGTTTACATCAGATAAAATAATCACTTTTACAGAAACTTAAAAAAATAAATGTTATATTTAACATTAAGTTTGGTAAATTGTACTTCAAAAAGAGTAAATTCGCAGTTTTGTCACCCAAAAGTCTATTACGATGAGCATCATAAATTATTCCTACTGCACTGAAAAACTGCTCACTTGGAACGCTTGTTACAGGTGATGATACATCTGTGCGACCCGTTTATTTACTATTATTGTTAACAGCTTTTTTAACAATCAGGTGCAGCTGATGTGCTGCACAATCAATATTATCTACGTCAGATAAAGTGCAGGAACTCTTGATGATGGATTCTCCATCTCTTACCACGTAGTGCACATTTTGTTCGGGATTCCCCACCCTTCAAACATATTTTGAAATATTTCCGAAATGTAATCTCCCGTTTGGCGTTCTTCAAGTATCTCCGCTTTTAAAATGATATTTTCCCTTATAAAATCTTATGCAATGTTCTGGATACCAATGAAACACCTTACCAAAAAGTCTACCAGATATAGGATATGAAGGAAACTCTCAAAATCCTTCAACACGTCTTTATTTTCGATCCTAAGTTCGCTGCAGATAAATTCCGTAAAATAGTTCCTGCCTTTTAGAACATAATTTGAAGTAACATTATCCAGCAATCGTTGGAACCCAAAATCTTCTACGTGTTGAGAAGGTAATCTAGATAAAGCTATCATTTCTGCAATTAAATAGTTTTTATTATCCTACATTTTGACTTTTTCTACGTATTCGTTAAAAATGTTTTTCTGAATTCTCTTTTTACCGTTTTTAAAGACGTTCCCTGCTGAATGTGTTCGCCGGCAATCTTCTTACGGAGTCTTCTTTTAAGAATAACTCATATTTTTGTGGGTGTTTCGTCTGAAGATGAATTTTTAAGAAAGTTGTACATTCATGGAAATACATTCCTTCACAGAGTTTGTATTCAGCAGATTATTCATTTACTTTAGTAAAATATTTCCATATTACACTACTATACTTTTTATTGTATAATTTTTTTATTTTAATTTAACTTACAACTTCCCAAAAAACAGAAACGTATATAATCTACGCAATCCTAAGTCATCCTAAAATATAAACATAAACACGCACAATACAAGGTCAAAACACTTCGCGTAAGCTGGACGTTGGTGGATAATATATCGTAGTTGACGACTTTTCCACTGTCCAAGTTGAGAATGTTGAGATCCGTATCTGTATCCGTATCCGCGGATATACATTTTTAACGATCCGGCACATCACTAACCTGTATTTCATGTTTTCTTTCATTATATTTATAAATGGGTTACTACTATTGAAACGTTAACATCATTCCCGAACAGTTACATTAGCCTGATAGAAGAGGGAGAAAAAACTTAACATTACCTAGAGTGAAGAAAACAAGTCCGAAACTCAGTGGAATTTCTGTAATTAGCTTGTGGTTTACGTCATTCGATCTTCCTTGAACAAGTGAAGACCTTTGACAGTATTAAAATTTCCATTCTGCAGTAGTTCGTTATATAAGTGTACGAGGATTTCAAATATCCCGCGATCACTTGCCCCTAAGGCCTCATATCCACTTGAGCACGCTCAGGCGAATGAGCAGCTCATTATTTTGAGTGCTCTCGTCTGAGCGTACTCAAGAAAAAACAAAAATTTTGGTCGAACGAGCCTGGTGCCAGTGCTCAGAAAACGCTCGGTTATTGACTTGACGATGTGACGGGACGTCATTTAGTATAACATTTTAGTACTGAAATCGTTTGCTAAGTTTCACTGCAGCCAGGCGTCGAGTTAGCATGTCCTATTATTCGAGTTTCTACCGATCGACACTTCAGGTTGCAAGTTACACGTGTGGTGCTGAGTTCGCAAGCCAATACTTTTCTAGCAAGCTAGAATACATTGTTCTTCCTCACTTCTTCACTAACGAGCAACAAGTTAACAACTAGGTCTCGGAGATAGATAGTCGCTGTACCGACCTTACCATTCTCTTCTAGTAGGGCTAAGTTTCATGCCTAGGATCAGTTCCGCGGGTTACGGAATACATCTCCATCTTGTACAACATCAGCTGTTGATGGTTTACGGTTCAGTACAGATTAAATAATGTTTTCAGAAGAGATTGTTCCATTTCAAGTAACTCACAGCTGTCCGCTCCCTGTCCTAGATAGAAGTTTATCCTTGTTGCTCATGGTTAGTTAGTAGTACCAGAAGAGGATAGGTCCGAAGAACAAGAATTCAAGAGCAGAAGATACATGAAGATAGTCGGCGCAATCATAGGGCATCGTAGGGAAAATCCCATAGAACCCATGTGTCAGCCATCCTGCCATACCCAATCACTAATATAGCACGACTCCTACAAGTAGGGAACTAGGGTCAGCAACAACGACAAGTTGCGCGCGGCAGCTGTGTCCTTTATTATTATCCATACGATGTCAAAGAAGAAAAGAAAAGTACCAAAGTGGGGGATTAGAGATAGTTATCGTCAGCGAAGAAATTATCTTAATAATTTAATTCACGAATTGACTTTTGAATGAGCTAATGAGCCTTTTCAAAACTTTACGAGCATCTCAAAGATCGATTTCGAACATTTCCTGTGTTTAGTTGAACCTCATATTAAATAGCACTGTCACATATGCTTGTGGAGATCTCACCAGTAAATAAATTAATGATAACTTTAAGATTCCTGCGGCGTATGTCCAAAGTACCTTACATCAGCAGCGGTTTTGTACCAGTAGTCTGTAATGATACTGTTCAGTCGCTCGAAATTATATTTAGGCTGGTACCTATCTATAATTTTTATAGTCTCTTACTACCAATATATATTCGGCTCGCCCTTAGCGCGCTCAGGCGTCCACACTTGATCGGCTCGCTTCACTGAGTGGCTCATTCACCCGAGCATGCTCAAGTGGATACGAGGCCTAACATGGCGAAGCCAGCAGTCTTCATTTCGCTAAGAACTCTGGTCGCCTTTCACACGCGATAGGAGGGGCCCGGATTACATTTATTTCTATTTCCACACAACAATTACTTTTCAAGGCACCTATACGTACAAATTAGAAAAAGCAAAACCGTCTTATTCATGGTCTCTTAGCTACTTCTACATTGTTCCAAACATTTCAAAATTCTCTAAGAGCTTGCTGTAATGATTGATCCACGAATTCCATTAAATATGGACTTTGTTGTTAGTGAAAACAAGTCATGCTGTGTTATTGTCGCATTCCAACTGTACATTCTCAGAGTGGTGAAGCTGCGCAGTTCCGTGCTCTCAGGTGATGATCGAAATATCCGGTGGAACCGTCGGGAATACGATGACCCGCACCGTGTCAAGGTCGTGGGTAGCCATTAGCTAATGGTGAGATAGAGGACACGGCAGCCACTGACCTCCATTTGCTTTCTCTCCCCTGGTACAAGGGTAAAGGAGATAAACTAGGTCACCCAGTAATGTTTATGATGCCTATATATAATTCGATCGACCCTCATTTTACAATAATTACAGTCATTCACCACAATTTTTTGATTTAGACCGAATGTATAACGTTGATTTTCGTTGCAATAAAATTAGATCCTCTACAGTCGAATGGGAATAATGTAACCCCTTATCCCCCGTATGAGCTCCCATCAATTTTATCTTAACTTGCTACGTCAGCAACTGCACACTATCTATTGACTGCTCACAGTTTATCGGCTTCATTCATTCCAACCCCAACTAAAGTGGCTTTCAACTTTGCCTTCTAAAATAGTTTTTTTAAATTCGTTCCTAAGCCAATTACAGTCATTATGTAAATCTTCGTTAAGTCTGTCTTAGCTGTTGACATTAAATTTTTGCGGTACCGACTTGTTTGGCTGCAAGTTCTGCAATCCACTACAAAAAATTATCTCTGATAATCGGGGATTGCCGCAGTCCTGCTGAATATCTATAATCAACGACGTTCATATACTTATCTATACTAATATTATAAAGCTGAAGAGTTTGTTTGTTTGTTTGTTTGTTTGTTTGAACGCGCTAATCTCAGGAACTACTGGTTCGAATTGAAAAATTCTTTTTGTGTTGAATAGACCATTTATCGAGGAAGGCTTTAAGCTATATAACATCACGCTGAGACTAATAGGAGCGAAGAAACAATGGAAAATGTGGAAAAAAACGGGGGAAATTATTCATCTTTGAGGGCTTCTGATGCGTGCGCTGCAAAACGGTTCAAGATACCAAAAAAATATGTATGAAAGGATTATTCCTCTTGAAATGATCTAAAAAAATGTCCGCGACTATATATCTATCTTTTAAGATTAACTCACTAGAACCGTTTTTTATGGTAATCAAATTTGGTCGAAATTAATGCATTATTACCAATTATTTGTTAGAGTTGTATCAACATAATAATATTAATCTTTAACCAAATAAATGTGTTGTTGATTAAGAGTATTTAATTGTGAACAAAATTGTCTTTGGCATCACTTAATTTCAATGAACATCTTAGAAGATATTACGCGCGGTCGGCTCCCTTCTGAACGGTTGTAGTTCCCCATTATGGAAGTTTGTTAACATTTTAAAATTAACTACAAATATGAGAGCACATTTGGGGGGAGGTAGTATAACTTTTCCTTCAAAGTTACTTTTAATAGGAGACGGGAAAGTACCTCATTTTGAAAATAAAATTGAAATTGATCGCGATTTAGGAGAAAGAGTAAGTAACATTGAGGACTTAATATCGAAAGTTTACCCTGAAATCAGCGAAATAGAAAATAAAGATCATCAATGGATGTGTCAAAGGGCAATATTGGCGGCGAGAAACAGTAGCGTGGATGAAATTAACGACCTAATTTTAAGTAAACTTCCAGGAGAGATAGTTACCTACACATCTATTGATAACGTAATGGATCAAGAAGATGCGGTACATTACCCACAAGAGTTTCTTAATTCTTTGAACCCAAGTGGCCTTCCCCCATATTCCCTCAAGTTAAAAATAGGTGCCCCAATAATTTTACTTAGAAATCTCAAACCACCAAATTTATGTAACGGAACCCGACTTCAAATTAAATTTCTACGCAATAACGTGATCGTTGCAATAGTTTTGACTGGTCCAGCAGTTGGTCAAACAGTGCTTATACCTCGCATCCCAATGATTCCAAATGATTTACCTTTTAATTTTAAAAGAATTCAATTTCCCGTTAAGCTATCTTTCGCCGTTACAATTAATAAATCACAGGGGCAAACATTAAAACACGTAGGAATCGATTTACGTCAAGACTGCTTTTCACACGGCCAAAAATATGTCGCGTTGTCAAGATCGGGTTGCGGAGAAAACCAATATGTTCTTCTGCCAAAAGAAAATAAAACTAAAAATATAATTTACGCAGAAGTACTTTAAAATAATTATGTTCTTTTAAAAACTAAATTTGCAAAAAATTGTCTAAAATAATAACAGAAATTGACACGGACAAAGTCGTGGGTAACTGCTATAATTTATAAAGCTGAGGAGGTTATTTGCAAAAATAAATATGATGCCCAAAATAACTATTCCACGCGGACGAAGTCGCGGGCACAGCTAGTAATAAATAATCCGGGATTAAACTTTTCTACATAGTATTTTGTTACTTTCTCTGTTGTTGAGATTCTTCCAATAGCAACTGTGTTCATCAGTCATTTCATTAACGTTTCTAATTCGTATTATACTAGTCACAAAGCCCGTCAAAAATAACGGGTTTAACGGACTGTTCTGGCAATTGATTTCTTTTTAGTTGCTTACCTAAATAGAATTTATATAAAATAAAGCTCAATATGCTGTAATTTCTCGTCCCTTGTGATGTAGCAAAAAAGTTACAGTTGTCAATTTGGTCTAGTTTGATTTTCAGCCTAACTACAATCTTCGCTAATATAGCCGGTAGAAAATCAAAGCTTCATTCACACGCGAATTTATACATTCCCTGTATCGCATGTCAATGTCATCATGCATCGATACCGATCATGCATCATGCGATACAAGCTTGATCCAAAATCTTCACAGTTTCTTATTGTCTATGATGAACATCGATGTTTTAACGCCTGGCACAGCTTACATCCGGCTGAAATAATGACCCCAGTGAAAACAAAGGATGCTAAATATAAATCTTAACAACTTATGTTATGTCACGTAATATTAGTTTCAATTGTGGCTTAGTTTGCATAGATCGCGAACAATTTGGAACTTCTTTCATTCAAACCAAGTGATGATATCACTAAAAAAAATAAAAAAAAAATAAAATAAAAAAAGCTACTAATAATCAATATGACAATTTAAACAAAATTCATACTTTTCTTTCAGTGTTGTAACAATTCATTTCTTAGCAATCGTTGAAATAAATTGAATTGTTATAAAATAAATGCAACTCCTATTGCCCGGCGCTGTAACAAAAGGTTTCGGTTACTATCCAGGTCCAGGTTGCATTTTAAAACTAACCACAAACAGGAGTAGTTTACATCGTGATTATGACATCAAAACGTGACATAGTGCTTATGAAACCTGCTTAAATAACTGATAATAGCTAAATTCAACATGCTTTTGCTGTGATAAGGTTCATTATTTATTTTGGTCCAGGCTGAATTTCAACCTAACCACAATCTCGGCTAATACTGCCGCTACAAAATCAAAGCTTCAATCGCACGCTTATTGATGGTGATGTCATGTATCGCGACATAAGTATAAAATAAGATGTTGTAAGAAGTGAATTATAAACGCAGGAATATATTCATATCCTATCAAGAAACGTTGCCAGCGTTTTTACAGTTGTTGCCGTAAAGATGCTATCTTTGACGTGACAATTTGAAGTGAATTAGAGGTTTCGTGTTGTGTTAATTCGTAATTTTCATGTTGCTTCACGTCTAAGGTAAGTTACATTTTGCTTTCATGTACACTTTTTCTTAAAAGTTATGACCATAGGAACGTATGTGGTAAATTTCAAACGAATAGCACAATTCTTTGGGCCTCGTTCTTATTTTACCATAGCCAATAATATCACAAAACGAACGTGTGCAACAGTTTTCCGACCAAAACGACAATTCATTGATGAGACAGTGATTACGCAACAACCTAAATTTGATCAAAAACCTTCAACAAAAAAGATACGTAAAAAACAAAAAATCTCCAATGTGATTCAGACCGATATTACAACGTTCGAATAGCTGACATAGTTACACATTGCGAAAATAATGGCCTCAGTAATATTACTCAGTGAATGCAAAGAAGATAAAAATAAATCTGATAAACTTGTATTATTAATTGTAGTGTAGGCTGCATAATTCGAGATCAGTGGGCAACTATTTCCGTTCAAACGAATTAATAATTTCGGGTGGGGTGGGACATTCTCCACCAGTGAAAAACTGTTACCGACCTTTTGAAATTTGGATTAACTGTTTCCTTATAGTGTCCTCTTCACGTTTAGCACTCTCCTTTTCCGGAAAAGTTGCCACGAATAAATTAAAAATGCTGATATATGGGATGCTTAGCAACCGCGAAATGTTAGCAGCACTGTAAAAATGACACAAAAATTATCGGTACAGGGATCATATCAACCTAAATAGGTTCGTTTTGTCTTAGTGATCATGGTTAGGTTGAAATTCGGCCTGGACCAAGAGTAAAACGTTTACGGGAAATTCGTTCAGCGGCAGCCCATGTCGCAAACCAGAGACAAACTGCGCATTTGTTTACAACTGAAGCAATCGATTATCTCTGACTGCTTATATCGATTCCAAGATGGTGAGCCTTATAGTGCTGCATTTCGGTTAAAATTTTTGTATCTGTTAATTTTATGCGACGTTTTGCAACGGAGTGAAGCTAAAATGACAAGAAAATATTACAACGAAGAATTAAACTAACATTTCAAGAGATTATCATTGATTTCGCAGCGCCCGTGGCAACTAATAGCAGCGCTGCAGTGTTATATTTAGGCATTTTTAATTTAATTCGTGACGACTTTTCCGGAAAAGGAGAGTGTACAACGTGAAGAGGACATTATAAGGAAGCAGGTGATCCAAATTTCAAAAGGTCAGTACCAGTATTTCGCTGGTGGAGAATGTCCCACCCCACCCATAATTTCAATAATAGGGCACAGTTTAATTATTATTTTTTTTTAAAAAAAAGCTAAATTGTTCATGCCCAATGCCGAGGCGTCAAATGCCAGTTGTAATTCTGATCCATCCTAAGTAATACTCTAACCAAACTTTTCTCAACACTGATGCTCGAAATACAAAGCATTTATCTTACATATCTGTGGACAAAGATTTTAAGGAATACTTTTATATATCAAAAGATTATTACGCAAATATAGCATCTAATGATTGATATGTCGATTTTAACGCAATACATACTTTTATTTCAGTGTTCTGTGAGTTAATTTATTCACTGATGCTTGGAAATGTTATTAAATAACGCGCATTCGCAAGAATATCATCGTAAAGTGTGACGTCATAGCGCGACGTCATAGATTGCAGTCATAGCGTGACATGCTACATCTAGCGTATTATACTAATAGATTCTGGAACGTAATCTTTAAGACGTTTTTGAGCACCATAGTTAAAATGACTCCGATTCTTCTTTTTGTGATCCACGATGTCTTGCATGAAATCGTTTGCTTGACGTGTAGATGATGATGCTATTTCAAACTGAGAAACATGAAATTGCATGAAAATTTACAAAACTAAAAAAATAAATAACGTCTTACAGCACTGTGTACATTAATTTATCCACAATGTATAGAATAATTTATTGCTCGAGTAATTCTCAGCTTTTGAACGTGAAGTTTGGAAAAGTTCTGGGTTAACTTATGACACTGAAAAGTTTTTAATTTTCAAGATGGTTGCTAATTTCTTTTGATTTTTTTCTTATGCTGAAATGCATTGTACCAATTTTGATAATTCGATTACCATTATTTTGAGATTCTTTGTACACTACGAATTTCATTTTCAGCTTCCCTTTACATACAGTTAAAGCGGAAGGATGCGTTGATTGTTTGGTCAATGACAACATATCGACTTTTCGGTTGGCTTTTTTTTTAATTAAATTGGTTTTTACAGAAAATTTCAATTATAAAGTGTGGTACTCATTTATAACATTGTCTTCAGTGCGTAGCAGTTGCAGGTTGCATTGTCAACCATACTTTATAAGAAATGTTCCTACTTTATTTTTTGACGGCATACTTTATCTCAAAGAAAAGTCATATGGAAATACTTTATTTCTGGTAAAATAAACAATTTATATGAGAACTGAGTATTTCCCGACGTGCAGCTGCGAAAAATTCTTCTCGGGTGTTCAATTGGGTAACTTATCGGGCAGAACGCCAGAGAAGAATTTTTAGTAAACTAATTACGTGGAAGAGTATTTCGTTCTATAAATTATTTCCAAACGACATACTGTATTAGTGCCTACCAGAAAATGCACTGTCCATTTTTCACTGAAGGAGTATTGAATGCAAAATGACAGGAAGTGAAAAACAAAGCGATCTTAAATTTAATTGAAAACGAGTTGTTCTTTCTTTTATAAATCTTAATTTAGAATGTGGTAGATGTTATAAACATTCTGAATGTAAACCAAAAATTAGCAGGTGGTTTCTTAAACACGAAAAAATATCTATTTACGTAATTTAATAAATACGTAAATTCAAAAATACTTTACTTTCATTTACGTTTTATTTTACTCTTCCAAAAATAAGTTGGCAACTGAAGTTGTAGGTCTACTCACTATCGTTTACAGAAGGTCTAGCATAGTACATAGTGTCGTGTGTAGAGTGATTTGGTTGGTATCTTGACGGGTTAAAGCACCCACTTTTTTTTGGTGAAGCACACTGTACGTCCAGCCACAGGAGACGCTCTGACACGGCAGCCCATCCGTCTGAGATAACTTTTTCCTTCAGTGTCGTCCTGTGTTTCTTGGGGTTGTCTTTTATACTTAACTAGCAGGTGTTATTGAGGTAGGAAGTGTCGGAATCGGCATGTGAGCCGCTTTAAAAGACGGGCCAGAAAAAGAATGTCAAACCATAAGGTTCAAAAGAACTGGAAGTATCAAAGTGAAGAAAGTACATCCAAATAACAAAAAAGGAGACGCTCGAATGAACTTAGTTCAAACAACACCGCATCGCCCATCGAAATAACCGACACCCCATTGATAGCAAAACCGATTAGTTTTGTTTACTTTTTGGCGGTTTGGTGCTTTAAAATAGAGGAAATTTCCGATCCTCTATGCCGAAACGTTTGATAGGTTTTTCGGTGTTTAATAAATCTTGCTGTTCAGTCCTGTCGCGGAAGCCATGATAGGCGGCTGCTTGAAGTAACAACTCCTACTAATCACTTTCCACTTGTGTTTATAGTCCCATGTGCTCTATAACAACATTACACAACAAAGACATCATCTTGATCCAAAGATACTAAGTACAAACATACACAAATGTTGCAGCGATTAAACGGACACTCCCAAAAACTATTGACTGACAAGTGACAACTCTCTTTCCGACTAGCTTGTAATCAACTTCTCGTCTCTACCGCTTGTTTATATAGACGCTACAGAAAATTCGATATTTCCCGAACGGTTACAATGCAGCTAACAATCAAAACCACATTGAAACAATCAGAATTAATACAAAATCATTATGAAACACACGGAAATGAAAATTAAAGATATTTGCAGGTATTTACACACAAAATTATCTACATAAACCAGTCAAATCATTGAGAAATGTCCTCTAAACATCGTGGCTCACGTCAACATTTACAATTATAAATTTTTAATCATTACTTCATGCATAATACTGTGCTTGAACACATTGCATAACATTTACATAGTTTATCTCCATAAAATAATGTTCATTTACACGAAATTCACAATTAATCACATGAAAAACATATAAAACCATAATTAATCAACTCCCAGCTTTCTATACATAATTCTCAAAATACAATTGATTCCCCCCTCCCAAATATCTTTTTTCTTGATCCTCATCAGCACATCGTAAAATGTAGTTTGTGCCGTTCTAATATACCCGTAATATTTCGTTTCATCATATATGAGATACTGGACCTCCCAACTGTTACTAAAATTTTTGAATATTTGTTCCGTGAAACAACCACGTGAAAACGTTAAGGGATACTAAAGTATTAGTATGAAGACGCCTGTCACACGGCATGTGTCCGACATGTGTGGACAGGAGGCTAGCGAGCCGTCACTCATCCGACTGTCGGTGTGGTGACGTGTCGGTTACCATAAGCCGTCTAATGCATTTAGTTTTTCAGATGGAAATCTGGGACCATCCGATCATCTCAGCTTTTGCCAAAATGATTAAGGAAATCAACGTAAAAACGTCATTCAGAACAGCCAGTACGCCAGGTGTTGGGTTTGAACCTGCTGGGTCGTGTGGACAATGCAGAGCCAGTGTAGAGATTTGTACATTAGCGACACGAGGGAGAGCGGCAGCTTTTAAAGTGGGTGTAAACAGAGCACACTGGAGGAAGAAACACGGGGAGGGGAGACCGGATATTGCGGCACCGCGTCCCTTTCACGTGTGCCGGCCCACACACGCACCTGAAACATAAAAGCGACTCGCGGATACTAATAAACCACTCCACCAACACAAACACTCGTGCCTGTATTTTGTATCAGATATTTAATAAAAATACGAGCCGTGTCGGGGTCGTCGTGTGTTTTTGTTTGAGTGAAGTGATATGTATCTCTCTCTGGAATACACTGGCTGGATAAAACGACCGCTTGCAGCTTTCTGCGGACAGGATTCTATTAATAGACCACCCGGGTTCTACGTTAGAATTCCTTTCCGTATGATGTTTTTGATCTATAGTGAGCATTTCAAAAAACAATATTCATTGTTTAGTGCAAATACGCAGTTTCGGCATTATTACCAAAGCAAACAATGTGAATCTCTGTACTTCTGTTTTTGCACCATGTTACATAAGCTCTACTCTAATCTTAGTATCATGTTCCCTACGCGCATTGTCATTATACTTCCAGCAAAGAATATAACCAATAGATTCGTCAACAACAAACAAAACTTCCCAGAGACGCAGTATATTATTTGGTGCAAATAATATCTTTTTGTTTTTACTTACGGATTTACATCTCGAGCGGGGAGAGGATGAGTGCATAGGATTCGGCCACAATCTTTTAAAGGAACCGATACGGCATTCACCAGTAGTAATTTCTTCAAAGCGTGGAAACCGAAAAACAATAACGGGATAGCGAAGAACTCTGTTGTTCCTGAGATAAATTTACACTACACCAGGCCCGCCGCTAGCTGTTAGAGCGCCCGCGTGCAATACCGATTATGCCGCCCCCTGTCTAACTGCAGCCAGTGGTGGGTCTAGGAATTTTCCGAACCGGGTCAAAAAACTGAGACTGCCACCCCTTCGAACACTATTTGACGCCCCCATTGCTGCCATCCCGAGTGTTGCCGGCCACCCGAAGCAGCTGCCGAATTAAAAAAAAAAAAAAGTCATCCGCTACATAATACGCTGCAACAAATTTCGTCGCGGCGACTGTAGATCACTCGTTTTGCCGCCCCTCTCGAAGTGCCGCTGCACGCCTTGCACGCCCGCTTTTAGCGGTCCTGCACCATACTAACGACTAACAACATTCCATCCATTCCATACCTATCAAATCCTTTATTCAATTTAAATACTCGCCGCCAAACCTTTACACAGTATGCTAAATAAAAGGAATCCCGTGGGGAAATTTCACGAATGATACACTCTACAATAAATATCGAGGTTGGTGGTCCGATAAAAGAAGAAACGGCACATTTGAAACAATAGTTTATTTCGCAACTGAAACGAGATAGTAGAAAAACACTTAACTCTTACGAAACAATCAGAAATGTTTCCCCAACAGAAACAAATTTTTTTAAAAAACTGCTCACTAGAAAACACACACAGTTAATCAATATCTCTGCGACTTGTGGAGCTAGTGGTAACGCGATCACTCCTTATCTAGTCTAACAACTTGAATCTGAACTACTGCATATCCGTAACCTCGAGTGTTCATAATTTTGGCACATACCAGTTACATCTCGAAAAGTTCCTTTGTTAATTAATGATGTTACCAAGGGGAGAACTTTAAAATGACACCTCATCTATCGATTTTGGCTAAGTATGAAGGGAGTGTTAGCTCCACGTGCCGAAGGTCGCCGGTTCGAATCCGGCCGCGGGCATGGATGTTAAGTGTTGTGTGTCTGTCTGTGTGTGTCTCCTGTCCGTCCTGTGGCGTCCGCACTTTGAAGACTATATAAACACTGGATTTAACTGATTCACTGGAAGCTTTAATATAACACATTGAGCTGGCTGTATGGCCTCAGCTGCAAAAAGCCATACAAAAAAAAAAAAGTATGAAGGGAGAAAAATGGCTCGTCACAAAATAACACCTTTTTGAAATAATATGCAGTATATGATTCCAGTCACTATAAGCTACTGTGTGTTTTGTTGTGGCAGCTTTCATTCCTCAGCTTGCTCGGTTTCATAAGGCAACGAGAAGCCTGGCTGTTTGACCGATATAGTTCGGTAATTATTCAGCATTTAAAAACTGGTTACGAAGATAGAAAAATTGTCTTCTTGCGAAAAATGTATACCATTTAAGTATTTTAACTAATGATAGCCATAGAATGTTATGCTGAATTATACAAGTTTTTTTTTTTTCAGACTTGGAGCAAGTGTTTTCCATTGCTGCTCAATGTTTCTTGGAGAGTATTGTCATCCATGTCTCTGTGAACTATATAAGCTGACAATGAGATATGAGTGCTAAGCGTTGTTTATGTATCTGTAACATTCGGTTTCTTGGGCAATTCTTGGGGATCATGATATCGTTAGCCTAAATAACTAAGGGGAACCACTCATTAAGCGTTGCAAGGTTATTATTAGTTAATGAGCAGATAGTAGGCCTACTATCATTTTGCCGATAGTTACAGTGTATCTTACATTCTGGTTATGCCCTCCAGTAAAATAAACTCCAATCAAAGGTGAAACATTGTAAATCAACAAAAAAATCTTGTCACTTGATTTAACCCGAGAAACACAAAATTAAGGAAAGACTTATTGATTTTTCTGGTTTTGTTTTTTTGCTAGATAGGGCCACAATCACCGCAGCACAGCGGCCACCAGTTTGAATCATGAGGGAAAGAAACTGTGTCCTACCCGAATTTAGATCTGGATTTCTGAGATCCGGAACGTTTAACGTATAGGAAGAATTAAATGATAAAATGACACCAATGCAACTGTATTTGTAGCTTTATTGCCGTACGGGTTTCGCCTCTCGTCGAGGCATCGTCAGTTTAAAATTTAGATTGGGTTTACAAATCTCTCTCTATAAAACGAAAACCGGATAAATTTGAAAAATAAAAACTCAGAAACTACTGAGCAGATTTCGATAGGGTTTTCACCGTTTTAAAGCTTAGAATCTCAATTCAGTTGTTTGGTATGTCTTATGATTCTACGTTACATAACGCTGGAGCATTGAATGAAATTCTCAACGTGTGTTGAAAAATACCAAACATGGAACCACTAGATGTGGCATACACCGCAACTACACTCCTGGAAATTGAAATAAGAACACATTGACGCCGGTGTGTAAGACCCACCATACTTGCTCCGGACACTACGAGAGGGCTGTACAAGCAATGATCAAACGCACGGCACAGCGGACACACCAGGAACAGCAGTGTTGGCCGTCGAAGGGCGCTAGCTGCACAGCGGTTGGGCACCGCCGCAGTCAGTGTCAGCCAGTTTGCCGTGGCATACGGAGCTCCATCTCAGTCTTTAACACTGGTAGCATGCCGCGACAGCGTGTACGTGAACCGTATGTGCAGTTGACGGACTTTGAGCGAGGGCGTATAGTGGGAATGCGGGAGGCCGGGTGGACGTACCGCCGAATTGCTCAACATGTGGGGCGCGAGGTCTCCACAGTACATCGATGTTGTCTCAGTGGTCGGCGGAAGGTGCACGTGCCCGTCGACCTGGGTCCGGACAGCAGCGACGCACGGACGCACGGACGCACGCCAAGACCGTCGCATCCTACGCAGTGCCGTAGGGGACCGCACCGCCACTTCCCGGCAAATTAGGGACACTGTTGCTCCTGGGCTATCAGAGAGGACCATTCGCAACCGTCTCCATGAAGCAGGGCTACGGTCCCGCGCACCGTTAGGTCGTCTTCCGCTCACGCCCCAACATCGTGCAGCCCGCCTTCAGTGGTGTCGCGACAGGCGTGTATGGAGGGACGAATGGTGACGTGTCGTCTTCAGTGATGAGAGTCGCTTCTGCCTTGGTGCCAATGATGGTCGTATGCGTGTTTGGCGCCTTGCAGGTGAGCGCCACAATCAGGACTGCATACGACCGAGGCACACAGGGCCAACACCCGGCATCATGGTGTGGGGAGCGATCTCCTACACTGGCCGTACACCTCTGGTGATCGTCGAAGGGACACTGAACAGTGCACGGTACACTCAAACCGTCATCGAACCCATCGTTCTACCATTCCTAGACCGGCAAGGGAACATGCTGTTCCAACAGGACAATGCACGTCCACATGTATCCCGTGCCACCCAACGTGCTCTAGAAGGTTTAAGTCAACTACCCTGGCCAGCGAGATCTCCGGATCTGTCCCCCATTGAGCATGTTTGGGACTGGATGAAACGTCGTCTCACGCGGTCTGCACGTCCAGCACGAACGCTGGTCCAGCTGAGGCGCCAGGTGGAAATGGCTTGGCATGCCGTTCCACAGGACTACATCCAGCACCTCTACGATCGTCTCCATGGGAGAATTGCAGCCTGCATTGCTGCGAAAGGAGGATATACACGGTACTAGTGCCGACATTGTGCATGCTCTGTTGCCTGTGTCCATGTGCCTATGGTTCTGTCTGTGTGATCATGTGTTGTATCTGACCCCAGGAATGTGTGTATAAAGTTTCCCATTCCTGGGACAATGAATTCACGGTGTTCTTATTTCAATTTCCAGGAGTGTACAATGACTCTGACCATAGCCTATAATGAAAGCATCAAAAGCAGTTCATAGTAATACCTATTATGCATCCTCCACGCTAAACAAAACTTGGAATATTCTTTCCTTTAATTGGGGAGATTTAGTTTTTAAACGATGTAGATCGCCGTATTGAATGCGAGAAATTAATCAAGAAAAAGCAACCGAGATTTTGTTTAACGACGATATCTGGCAGTAAAACTAGAATGTCTCTTGCCATCAGCATTATCTGCGATATTATTATTCTGGATTCACTTTTGATATTTGTATAAAAGGCTGAACCCGCGGAATTAAAATATTTGGCGTTTCGTGTAAAAAGTTTATTCACTTCGCAATTGAATCAAAAGTGAGTTTCTAGCATTATCTAGCATTGTTTAGTAATGTAGTAAAAAAGTTTCTTAACCATGCTGTCGCAATTTATTACTCACTGAGTAATTTATTATTGACACTGTGAAAGCTCATTCAAAATTGACTCAGAACTTGTCTGGTAATTCTACAGTATTCGTAAAATAAACGTGTTGTAACGTTTTAAGACATGTCTTAAATTTTAACTTTGACCTCAAGCTTTCAAATTCTGAAAATTCATTGAAAATCTGGGAGATTCTACGATATTCGAGCCACTGAAATTTGATACATTTTATGGTCAATTCGTATACATCTGAGACAAATCGAAAGTAAAGAATAATTTTTTTGATATTTTACTTGGTTCAAAAACTGAGTTGGTTAGGTTGAAAAGCGGCCAGGAAAAATTTCGCAAACGCCATATTTGCTCATGAATTCTTCTTTAACTCGACGAGACAAATTGAAAATAAAGAATACACTCTTTTGATACCTCTCTTAGTTCTCGATATATCGTACATCAAAATTGAGTTGGTTTCATTCTAGACCAGAAAAAAATATGCACTAGGAATTACACGTGAACATGACGAAAATGTGTGTTTTTTTTCTTTAGTTGTGGTAGTTAGGTTGAAATACGGCCTGGATCAGATGAAAAACGTCACCAAACGCACAAGGAATAGTGTACGTGTAAATAAACTTCAATCCATCCCTTTCTTGGTAGGGGGCAGGTGAATCTAGGTTTGCTGTAATTCCAAAAATGGTTGGCGCGAATATTATAAAACTTTGTACACATGTTTCTCATTGCTTGAATAAAAATAGCCAACTATACCGGGCAACGCCGGGAACTCTGCTAGTTATTATATGATGTTTGACATAATTCTAAATTGATACATTTTCTGATTATTTACACTTTCTATTTACAATAGTGGTTTTCAGGTTGGTTACCACCCATCTCTGCTTTTTCTCCAAAGCATGTTTCCATTACAGCCATTTGTCTTTGCTGCTGTGTACAGGATGTAAAATTGCGTCTACTGCAACTCACTTGTTTTCGGTGGACATCTTGTTTTCTTAATGTCGAAGGTGGTGGTGCGCTGACGATGCCAGTTTTGAAATTGCGTGGGTGATTGATGTTTTGTTATTTTGTTTCCAATTTTTCGTAAGTGTGTGAGTGCATGTATCTGTTAGGATTATTTCTTTACTGTGGCGTTATTGTACATTTACCAGTTTGAACAGTGTTTAGTTTGTTAAGTTTATGTGGTCATTCAGAACCTCCTTGCCATTCTTTATTGCTTTTTGTATTTGGTAGTTTTTTTTGTAGAGTGAGGGTATTGTATCTGTGATTGTTGATTGTCAGTACGGTATATGCATGTCTGTGTTAATGACTATTGTGGAGTGGTTGCTGTACTTAAGTACCCTCACGTGTTGTTGGTGGACTTTTTTTTTTTTTTTTTTTTTTTTTGTCCTTCATGAATTTCAAAACATCACGGGAGATTTTCGTCCATCTCCCCTCCCCACTCCCCATTGGTTATGGTAGATATCCTCGTCATGGACAGGTTCGTGGATTTAAGACTCGCTTCGCTTCGTGTAGCTACTAATGCTACTCACGATAATTCTTAACCCAGTTTCATGATTATTCCTGCTTACTTCAGTCGTGTTGTTGGGCGTGTTTGTATCATAGTTTAGCACACAAAGTACGCTAGTCTGGGCAGTAGAATCACGTTATAAAAATGGCTTTTTTTATCCTAAATTTAATTTTTTGTTAACTTTTTTTAAAATAAAAAATCAAGCCTTTGGCCACTGCGACCATTTAGTCAATTCCAATTTATTTATGTTGTTCTTTTATACCATACTTTGCGCATTGTGCTACACTGTAATGCCGATAACGTAACTCGAAGATAACACTTAATTAAAACCATCCACGTCCGAGGCCGGACTCGAACCAGCGACCTTTACAATATGAAGCCAGCGTGCAAGCCCCTACACTACCAGGGCTTGCTACATCAGATCTTCAATACGGATACAAACGAAATTGTGCTCAAGACTGAACCCCTTTCCCTCCTATCAGGAACATCCACTCTTTTCTCCTCGTTTGGATGTTTGAGGTAGTTTAAAATTGTATCAGTGTCGCCGTGCGTCTGTTAATCGAGTACGTTATCTTCTTGTGTACACTGCAACCGAAGGTTGCAGCATACAGACCGACAGTTATCTTTGCCTTCTGTCGGTTCGGCGAGTGTGTTTTATCTCTGGTCACCTCTCAAGTCTGTGCGAGACGCAGGTCGGCGATAGTTACAGACGGTTTACTGCCCTTCTCGGAAGTGTCTCTGTGCTGAAGAGAGCTTCCCAAACTGCCAGCCCGGGCGGTTTTTTTACGACGAGCCGCGTGATCAGAAAGACGTCCGTCGGGTGCGGCCCTGGACGCGCCCGCTCAACATTTGGCCAACACATGCTACTGCCAAAACAGCTCTCACTGTACACTGGTCCCCTCAACTGAACAGCGAAAACAAATAGCGAATGAAATACCTTCACGCGAACAAAGATTCGAACAACCATCAAGGCTCTACCGAATTCATTCATACAATAACACTACAAACCTCTGATACAATAACAGAAGACGACAGGATTACGATTAAATTCTTTGTTCCGTCATACGCGTATTTAAAGGCGACGAGAAACCTTCTTAGGAGTGAAAACTTTTCAGAAGCTACGACGGAGATGAAGCATTGTCTATGGTACAGTAGTCATCTTCCGGAGGATCAAGCAACACTCTCAAAGATCATAGGTTCTGTGCAACTAACAGGCAGTCACGTATTCACTCACTGCTTGCCGGGAAAGTAGCCACTACGTTATTTGACACCATACTCTCTTGAGAAGAGCGGTTATTGCGGCTACGCTTAATAGAATTGCACTTTCTCTCAAATCATAGAGGGAATTACATTCAGCGTGCAGTTCGCCATGTTGGACCACAAGGTACCGTTACGTATTCGTGTAAGTGTTCCCTTAATCTGGCACCTTTCCGACAGCCGTTATCATCATTCCGGACAGATTCCAGTCTACGGGTGGGTTCGCCGGGAACATGGTTCTCTTTACCACCTTCTGTCCTACTGTTCCTCCTCTTCCTTTACTGTCCATCTCACTCCTGTATTCCACGAGCCTCTTCCCTTTTCAGTCCGGATTATAAATTTTCTTCTGTATCCTTTCGTCGTTCATTCTCTTTATGTGTCCATACCGCTGGAGTCTTGTTCTATCATATCTTCTTTGTTTCCCTTACATGCTCATTACTAAACTCGACCAGTCTAGTTGCTCCAATACTACTACACCTAAGAAACTTCATTTCAGTGGCCTGAATTGTGCTGATATCCGTTTCTTTAATCACTCACTCTTCGTGGCAGCTCCCTGATCCATTTTAGGCCTCTGTAATAGTTATAAATCCTAGTGCTCTTTGCATATTTTATTTATTTCTCCTGTTTTCCTCGATCACTTTCAACATTCTTCATAAATATTTACTATCTCTTAGTCATCCATATTATTTCAATTCCCAGCATATACTTCGTACAAATATTTTTTATTTCTATCACTTGTTTCTTGTTTAAACGTTTTTTGAAAATCTTCCTTGCTGCAGTAGAGTTGTATATGTGTTGTTCTCAGTCTTGCCCAAGATTCACTTATTTAGGGTTCGAATAATAAACAGAACGGATGTAATACGAAATTTAAAACTTTTCTTGTTGACTAAGTCGGTCTTGCAGCGGGCAATACAACGGATGGAAGATTAACAAACTGTAGTACAGTGATAATCATTTTCCCCTTTCTAAGCAGTTTGTTTGCGACCAGCATTACTTATAATGGTTTACCAAGTTTTGCATAACTTATTTTGATAGTAGTTCACAAAATCCATTACTCTCAAGTAGTTAGTTTCATTTTGCTTACTGCTTAAGCTTTGTGCCACTGTCAAACAGAAACGAGCAAATTAGCTTATGCCGTGGATTTATGAGGTCCAATAAATCTGCAACTAGTTCTGTCCGTTAGACAATGTCACTGTCAAGCAATTTTTAATACTGGTATAAAACTCTATTAATATCTACTTACATCATTGCCTTACCATCTGTTCCTCTATATCCTTTCAGCTAAATTTTTTAATGAGGTTCTTGTGTAAATAACAATTTATACGTGTTGAAAACGGCGTTGATTTTCTAGAGGACGCCGAGGTTTTTCGTTATAGAGTTATTCTGCGAGTCACTTACTCTCCGAGTCGGACATTAAGGCATGCAATCGTACGATATATTTTTTAACAGTTTTTTTTTTTTGTTTTCGCTATCCTTCGTTGCGAGTGTCGGTGAAACCAACGTTACACAGGCTAATAAAATGACAAAAGAAATGTCAAAACAAAATAATGTTTATTGAAATTCGGCTGTCACTATCTATACAATTACGAAGTATCGAAACATAACTTATTGTAACGTGTCTGCAGTATTCACAATTCAAATAAAATTACTTCAAATTAAACATCTGACTGATTAGATCAGTTCACATCAAACGAAAGTAACTTAATTTCAGTGGCTCATCATCAATTAATGTGAAACTTTGTAAACAAGAATTTATTTAAAACTAAGCAACTAACGTATTACGTATCTGTGTACAATTTCGTGGACAGCTGATTTCTTCAGAGAATCTGATACTCTGATCAATCATTAGGATATGTACTCATATTTTAGTGACAACAATAGATAAAGCAGTACCAATTAAACCATGTTATAAAACCATATCCTTAGACTTCTAGTAGCAATTTTTATAAATACTGTTTTTATTCCAAAGATATATATATATATATATATTTGCGAACGTACCCTATCAGATCATAAAGCCTTGATTCTAAAAATGGTTTTGATTAAAAAAAAATTATCCAATGTAGTTACAACAAGGAATTTTCAGTTGTTGAGGGCGATGGGAGAAGTTCAAGTGTTGCCATCTGTCTGCAATTTGTGTAACTTATTTTCTATGAAATATTTATTTTCGTTTGATAAATATGTGGTTTACGATGTGGAGACTGGGGAGCATCTCAGCGTTGGCCTAGGTGGAAGCGGAAAACAGCCTAAAAACCACAGTCAGGACGGCAGGTACGCGGGCTCCAGGACTCGATCCTCGTCCCGTTGCATCTCTTCTATCCAGTTTTATGGCGCCTTAACTCGCACAGGATTTGGGTCTACGGTGATCGTGCAACTGACGCAATATTAACTCAGTCAAAAGACTGAATTCCAAGTTTGGCTATCAGTAACTCAAAGATCGTTTCTAACCACTCCGTCTCCTAGGTTGGGAATGAGACGGATTTCTTGTATCTTGTTGCCAGCATGGTCGCTAATAGGAAAGTGTTAACAGTTCTACGCCAGACAGCCCATCACTTCCAACAGAGTACACTGATACTGATTTGAAAGCAGAGCAAGTGAGTCTACAGGAATTCCTGTCACTTTTCTACCAAATTTACAGTTCCAGTTTATAATCGTTAATATGATGTTTTGTATGAACAAAACATCATTTCTGTTTAATAACGGCGTTTCTTAAAAAGGATGTGAACAACACCGACAGAGCTTATTTTGTGTGTGGGATAGTAAACTGATCATGTTTCAGGAGGGTAGCCCGTGTATGGAAATGGGCTCGGGGCCTTTTGGTGACCCCAGCTAGCCCAGCTGGGTTGATGGACGCACTGCCTCTGGTAACAGCCCTTTGCAGGCGCTGCATGTCTCCATGGTTCACATCGGAATAGGGCTGATCCACCGCATATTTCTTCATTTGCTAAGCTTACCCTGGTGCATGTATCACCACTGAAGGTTCGTCGGGTAGTTAGACCCCAACACGACTGAACTCCAGCACACTTTGGTGCAAATGTTCGACACCTTCTCAATGACATGTCCAAATAGAGGCATTGACAGAGGAGGCCAGTTGCATGGCCACCACGACAGCCAGATTTTATACCTCTCGTTTATTTCGTGTGGGGAGAGTATGAAGATTTTGGCGTCCGATATTCGTGTGACCTAAAAAGGCGACCTTTTCGCACGAATCAACGTAGAGGCTGACATACTGGGCATATGGCTAGGGATTGCAATCCAGCAATGCGGGATCCCGCAGAAATTTGCTGGGATCCTCGATCTGCAAAATGGTACGACTACGTGTGTCAGTCTGCGAGGTGTTACCGCCTAGTCACGTCGTCGCTTTCCAGCCATACTCAGGCTCGACGGATTACATTGCCCGCACTCTTCCAAATGACATGTGTGTTTTGGTCGTTCATCGTGATTTGTAAGTGAATGGATTAATTTTTACGCTTGTATCGGAACTTACCTATGTTATTGCTATACACATTACTATAATCTGAATTATTTTACCTATTTCTAACTATTTACCAAGATTATAGTGGGTCAAGTATTAATTCTCGTAAAATTGTGACTTAATGATATAAAGTCTAAAATTTTTAATCAATCAATATATTAACCTCTTCAAATTACCCGATATTATAAGATCACCAATCCTGTTGGTTCAATTGATTGCGGCACCGTGACGCTTAGCTGGATAGTTTGCTCATGATGGAAGAAATTGTCGTCATAATTTGGCCGCTAGGTAGGGTAGATGGTAGCGCACAATGTTAGTCATGATAGTGTTCACCAAAGTTCTAGGTTAAATCCTAAAGCTCTCCGCAGAGCGTAAGGAGTTTACAATTGATGGTGATTCTTCTATTGGCTGGGAACGTTATGCTTTGTGGACACTGTGTCCTTCAGATGAGTGTACCTGAATGAGCCAGCAACTGGTTTCACCTTTTCCGTTCTTACTTCTTTCATTCATTCTTAGCAACAGCAAACACATTACAGTGAGCATACATACATCACAGGTATCAACAGAAAACAATAAACACGTAAGTACGCCTGTATCCTCGAAAAGGCAAAGGGAAATCAACATAGTTTAAATTTCTCAAGAAAAAACACACACCAATCTAACGTTTAAGGAGAAAAAGAAGATTGAATTAAATGAATCTAAATATAATATTCGGAATTACTATAACTACTTTAGTGTATCTGCTTGCACGGGTGTACTAAACAATTGTATCTTCAACTATTATTGTTATGTTGCACACTGCGCGAAGTGGGAAGACCTTTCCTGGCCGCTGCCTATATACGCAGTTGATTGAGAAGTGGGAGACAAAACAATCAATATTATTTAATTATTAAGATCTTTCTTCCAAACAGTGATTGCCTGATTTACAAACTGTTTTCTTTTTTTAGACTCAATTTGATGTACTATTTTTATTTTGGTATATTACACACAAATACCAACTAATATGATTGATTGCTTAGTAGATGCAAAAATTATTTTTCAAACTGAAAGACTGAAGACTGGATACTAGTCGTATTTGATTATTTACTAAACTACTAGAATTATATTTAGAAACAAAAATGTATAAGCACAGAGTTCATTTAATGCGTAAGCGATTAATTTATGATTATAGTTACTAAACTATACTTAGGAGAGGCTTGACATATATAAATCAATGTCATTTTGTTAGCTACAGTACTGTTAAGTGCAGATTTTTATAATTTAAAATTAAAATCGATTTATTAATAAGTTAAATAGACGTTTATTTTTCAATTCTGAAAACAGAAGAGGATTACAATCCTTACACATGGCTGCACGTATTTGCCTACGTGCTTGAATATCTACATTGCCATTATAGATCCTGTACTGAAGTATGAGGTCAGCGTTTTGAACCTCTTTATTAATTTGCTGCACTGATTCTCTTGTTAGGGTTCTCGGTTAAACTTAGAACGCACACCCAATCTCAAATTTCCGGGTCCTAGAAAGTACAAACCACGCTTTTATAGGCTTGGATACTTTATTTAAACATGATACATTTACCGTCCCGTGCAACATACAAAGCGTTGTCGGTTCCGTTTTATTAATCATCCAGTATGAACGAGCGTTGTGGGTGAGTGCTAACGCTCTGGCCTCGCATTCGGAAGGACGGCGTTCTGGCCTCGCATTCGGGAGGACGGCGGTTCGAATCCCCGTTCGGGCATCCAGATTTGGGTTTTCCATGGTTTCCCAAATCACTCCAGGCAAATGCCGGGATGCTTCCTTAAAAAAGGCCATAGCCGAATTCCTTCCCATTCCTTGCCGCCCATCCTTTCCCGTCTCTAAAGACCTCGCTGTTGAGAGACTTAAAGCAGTTAAAAAAAAAAAATAACGGAAGGACGGGGGTTGGAATCCCTGTACGGCCATCCATATTTCGGTTCTCCATGGTTTCCCGAAATCACTTCAGCCGAATGTTGGGGTGTTTGCTTCAAAAGTCATCGCCGAATTCCTACCTGTCCCTTTCCTCCAGTTTTTTCCCGACACTAATGACCTCGACGTCGACGAGGCGGAAAGCCATTAGACAAAAAATTTAAAAAGATACAGACGTGTTTTTCACAATTTGAAACCATGAGACGTAAAATATGAGACATTCATCATCACATTTACTAAATTGGGGATGGAGCAAAAATTTAAAAAAACTGACCCAAACATGAACTAAGAAATACAAGTGACACTATCCTGACTTCATCTGTCGGTTCTTTATATAAGTCTCTGGCATTTATTCTTTTGTCCGTAATGTACCAAACCTGCCGAGTTAGTGCATACAACTTGGACAAGAGGAAGTGTCTTTTTTTTTTTTTTTTTTTTTTTTTTTAACTACTTAAAATCTCTTAACAGCGAGGTCTTTAGAGACGGGATGAGGAAGTTATAACTGGTCTGCACAAGTTACAAGTGGACCCAGAATTAGCTTTTTTCCTATTTTGTTTAGTGGGCGTCCATTAATTACGTGAGGGGAGGAGGGGGTCCGATCTCACGTGAAGTTTTGAAATTCTTGTAGTATGGTAGAGCTAAAAAAAAGTCTATAAATGACGCGAAAGTCGATTTTAGGGGGGTAAAAACCGACTTTAGGGAGGGTATAACCGCTCTTGGGAACACGAGACCTAATAAAAATAGAAATTTTACAGGGGGAGGAGTCCGATCAAATCTCACGAGGGGGGGGGGGAATTCCTGAAAAATACCTCACGTAATTAATGGATGCCCCCTTATAGCTTTAAGCCCCGTCGATGTCATTAGAGGCTGGAAAGGAGTGTGAACAAGGAACGGGAGGGAATTCGGCAATGTCTCTTCAAGGAACCATTCCGGCATTCGCCTGGAGTGATTTCGGGACACCATAGAAAAATCAAAATCCGGATTGCAAGAATGCGAGGCCAGAGGGTTACCGCTCACCCTCCACGCTTGGTTATAGAATTAGTGACACCTTCCCTGGTAAACGTGAACAGAGTTGACGGCAATAGCTTGTTTGTGAATGAAACCAATCTCCAGTGTTTGCTTATCGACGCAGTTGCAACGTGTGGTATTATTGCATTACGACCGGCGCCTGTGTGTCGGGGTCAGTGCTGTCTTGTGAAAGTGTTATTAGATGGGTACAAGAGTCGGAGCTGTCAGGCTGACACCTGCGCTAAATGCAGCCCGTCCGCTCTGACCAATCTCACCTCGTCCGACTGTACAGCGGCAATTACCGTCACGCCAGCCCCGCGCACCGCACATTAACAAGCGGCCGGGCCCTTCAGCCGCAGCAGCGCACGTCACTCCGGCGGCCGCAGGCTGCCAGCTCAGCTGCCCCAGCCACCAAGCTCGCTGCTATCACCGGAACCTGCTGTCACTTATACGTCTTGTTCCGCACAGTGGTCTTTGTTTTAACACGAGTAAGTCTCTAAGGTAGAGATCCCTGCATCGACAAGCCGTCTGTTGGTTCGGGATGTAATCCCACTTCTGACGCCACTTTTAAATAGTCAGGCGGGTGGTTATTGATTAATTGATCTATTGGGCCTCTTTCTGACTGCCACCTCTTTTCTTGCTTGAAATCTATTCTTTGTTCATGATGAAGGTTTATCGACTCTGATACCAAGTAATTTTGTATGACGCAGAATTTCCAACTTCGTTGATAGTCCTTTGAAAATTATTATTTTGGATGTTGGTTAGAATAGGTTCTTGTGGTCCGAGTGTTCGACCTGACACGGGTGGTATTGCGTTTTAAAGGAGCAGTTTGTTCCAATTTACTGTAAAGTCTGCCTATATATCCGCTTCACAGATGTAAAACACGAGCTGCATACAATTATTCAGGCAATCTGTTAGGACTGTACCCGGGCTTGTCTAAATTTACATAGCACTATCTACATGGAGAGAGAGTGAAGCTATAGGTATTAGCCGCCTACTGCGTCTGCATAGTGCACTGTGTTCTTCACCACTACGGTTCGGATCTTTAGGAAAAGTAATATTTTTTTCTTGCCTTCTTTTGAGCTGAAATTCTGAAATAAACATTGATTCAACGTTTCTGATTGTATTTAAATGTATTTTATACTGTATAGCATATAAATGCATATTCGGGCCATTTTCCTAATTCTGGTCATATTTCAACAATTTTTATGATCATATGTTCATATTTTGAGAAAAAATCTGGTAATTTTTTGTTAGAAGTTATAGATGAAAAGAAATTAAGATAATTATTCTTCAAAGAAATATACTACTGTTATACATTGGAGAAAGAAACGAAACTAATTGTCACTAAATTGTTCAGAATTCACCAGTCAAGAATTAAAGTTAGAAATTATTGTCACTCTCTAAACGTTAATGTTCCACCCGCTTTTTTAATTCGACTATGCAACAGCAGCATGCCTGTGTCAAGCTGCGTCAATCAATGTCCCACTTGCGGCGGTATCGCGGGAGCTGAGTCCACTGCAGTGACCCACCAATGAGTTGAGAGTGGCTGAAGCCAATGCTTTTGAAAATAATCCTGAACCAGTGTGAATCTGCAGTGGATCAGTGAGTATCGCCATGCCGAAAACAAAACTTTCTGAAAGTGCAAAAGTTACGGAGTTACGTAAAGGAATTTGGAGAGGAGTATTTTAGCACAGATGAAAGAATTCTTTTCTGTAAATTATGTGAAACTAAAGTGAATGCAACAAAGCGATTTCATGTGCAGCAGCACTGCAATACATTAAGACACAAGAATAACGTAATACGACATTCAACTCGACAAAGCAAACAGCGTCTTTTCTTGGATACATGTACAGCTTCTTCGTCTTCCAAATTGTCGATTTTTTCTAAATAACTCTGAAATGATGGTATCAGCCAACATCCCATTTAATAAAGTGAACAATGAGCATTTCAAATCGTTCTTGGAGAAATACACAACACAGACGATTCCAACCGAATCAACATTGAGCAAGAACTATTTACCGTCTTGTTATGAAAATGTATTGCAGAAAATCAGAACTAATATAGGCAGCAATAAGATCTGGGTATCAATGGATGAAAGTACTGATACTTGTGGGAGATACGTTGTAAATATTATCGTTGGAACCCTACTTTCTGACAGACCGGGTGATATATTTTTACTGGACTGTGTAGCTCTTGAATCAGTAAACCACTTGTAACGTCTAGTTTTATAACATTATTAAAATTAGAATGAAATAATGAGATGCATTCATTAATAAATTAATTTGCAAAATTAATCCCGGGTAGGCGCCAAGAATGGAAGTGTTCTCTATCCGAGAGAAGCGACAATCCAATTCTGAAATACTTTTAATCAAAGCAATTGTACTTTTAAAATACCATTAAAAAACACAAATCATCATCTATTCAAATGATATACTGATACATTGGAAAGGAAGTTATTGAAAGCAGGGTTTACAACACCTATTATTTTCTTTGAATATAAAATTGATTGGTTTATTGAACAGAACTGAATATTAAAAGTTTCTTTTGAACAATTTAGAGCATGATTCACATCTCAGAGCGTTGCCTAGGTTTGAATGACACAAGAGTGTCTATACATCGCCGGCGTTCTTTACCGTGGCAGATGACATGCGGATGAAACAGAGTTTCACGGACCCTGTTGATGAGCTGGGCGTAAGGTCACTTGGCGACGTAGTGACCTCTCCGGCAATCTCACGTGGTGCGCCGGTGCGGAATGTTTCTGGCCAGCAAACAGAATGTCTTCCTTCCCGCTTGTTCGACCCGTTGAAAACTTGCAGGCTCCGAAGTTTTAGCAGACGCGGGAAATTTCAGCGAGTAGCAGCGTTTGGCGGGTCGTCCACGATCTCCATTGGCGCTCCTCATGCAACATAAAAAACTTATGGTTTCTAAAAGTTCGTAACACACTGTTTGATTCTCTGGTTCCCAACAGAGGTGTTCCGCAACCTGACTTTTTCTCCGAAGCATCGTTTCTCTAGTTTCAACTTTCTACTGTACCAGGAAATCCTCATTTCGGCACAGTCCCTATACTGTCCTTTGAATTTCATTGAATGCGTAAAGCTTTTAACTTTACGGCCTGCCATAAACCGTTCGGTCTTTCAGCGCAGGTATGAGTCACCTGGCTCTCGCCGATGCCAAAGAAACGTGGAATTCACACGCATAAATTTCCCGTCACCAAGGGACATTACACACTCAACAATTGCCGTCCGTTTCGACAACGCTATGAAACTGTTATGGATCGGTGAAATTAAGCGAGAACAAGTCTTACTATTTGTGACCGACTCTGCGCCGTACATGGTAAAGGCTGGGAAATGTCTGAATATGTTGTATCCTTCGATGGTGCATTTAACTTATCTCGCTCATGGATTACATAGAGTTGCCGAGGAAGTAAGACTAAATTTCCCTGATGTTAATAGGTTAATATCAAATGTAAAAATGATTTTTGTTAAAGCTCCAATGAGAGTGGCAAAATTTAAAGAAGACGCACCTTCCGTCCCTATTTCACCACAACCAGTACTTACTCGTTGGGGCACATGGCTCGATACAGTTAGCTATTACTGTGAATATTATGAAAACATAAAGAAAATTGTTTCTAATTTTGATAGCAGGAAAGCGTCTTCCATAAAAATTGTCCAAGAACTCTTTTCCAGTAATTTGATCAGAAATTTGGCGTACATAAAGTCAAGTTTTTCAGGCATCACAACTGCGATTTCGCGTCTTGAAGAAATTGGTCTAGAACTGAATGAAAGTTTGGCGGTCATTAAAAGTGTGGAAACCGAAATAGGCCAAGCAGGGGGCAGTGTGGCTAGTTTGCTGAAAAACAAATTCGATAAAGTGTTGTATGGGAATAAGGGATATAAAACAATTTGTAAAATTAGTGAAATTTTACATGGTGGCGAATCTGTTTTGACTGAAGACGACCCACAATTAAATTGCAGTGACCTGACTCTGTTTAAGTACGCTTCCGTAACATCTTGCGATGTCGAACGAAAGCTTCTCACACTACAATACAGTTTTAAGTGACAACCGTAGAAAATTCCTCTTCGAGAACTTGTAGATGCACATGGTGATATACTGCAATGCTGGCATCAAACAAGAATAAAAAATGGTATGTACACTAATTCGCAACAAATTTATAGTAAATTTCCATTTTTAAAAGTAAAATTCTAGTAATCCATTCTTTTACAGGAATAAGAAAATAACTTTCAAAAAAATTAATTTCCAAATCGTACAGTGAGTGCATAGAAGCAGATTATGTTGTCTACATGAAAGCGACACAGCTACATAAAATAAATTATGTACATTTGAGCATTTTTAAAGTATAAAAAATTTAATGTTTGGTCATATTTTGTCTCTTTTAGGTCATATTTACCTATTTTTAAGGTCATATTTGCCTGCATATTTCTCGATTTTCTTGTTCATAAAGATCCGAACCCTGTAATCACCACTCTACATATTTTAGCCAGGCTGCGACATGTGCGATCAAATAATCTCATCTTAATCATAAATGATTTTTCTATCCGTGTGATGTAAAAGCAAAATTTAATTCGTGGTCACAAATTTCCCCTGTTCTTCTCGTGCTTCAGTCCTTCCAAACTCATACCAAAGCCTTCAGATGCGCGGTGGGGAAAATCAATCGCACGGGGAATGATCCACGGGAGGCGACGCTACGAATCACATCCTGAAGAGCAACAGTACGCGAAAACATTTGACTACACCTATAAGTCACACTCACTTGATTGGGTCTTGTTTAACGTAACAGCAGTCATTGCACAGAATTTGTGAAAGTGGCAGCGTGCTTCATACATTCCTACTGGTCCTGAACTATCTCTTTTACCTCTCCTGCAGTTAGCTTTTCACACGTGAATTATCCTTGTAAAGCTTTTCATTTTGATGTCGAGTGTATTTCATAGGGTAGCATTGGTGTAAGGAGAAGCCATGCCAATCGTGAAACACGCGTAAGCTAAGTCTCTGTTACTGGAAGATTTCTCGGGCGTGCAGCCGGGTCAATTGATCGCAGATGTCCGAATTTTCGATGTCGTAACATGCCATCATCTTCAGGTAGCGTCACTGGTCGGCGTGAAGAGCGTCTCGGACAGCGCTCTTCACGCCGACCAGTGGACGGCAGACGCTACCTGAAGATGATGGCATGTTACGACATCGAAAATTCGGACATCTGCGATCAATTGACCCGGCTGCACGCCCGAGAAATCTTCCAGCAACAGTTCCGCCGGGAAAACTTACGATAACATGTCTCTGTTACTATCATTACCAAACTTCCCTCATGACCCTTCCTCAAAAAGATTCTTAATCGTTTAATTTAACTCAATAAATGTGGTAAGAACAACTTAAAGTTAATTATTTTTATGAATTAGTCTTCTGTACTTCGACAACTGGCTTATTAGTCTACTATTTAGATCTGTCAAGAGTTGCTCATTTGATTGATGCTGACATACTATCGAAACAGTATCCACTGCTCAGTCAGAAGAGGTAGAGTCGTTAGTTTTTGGCGACTTGGTTAATGTAACTAGCAGAAATCTAGCCTATGTCTCTGCCCATCTCAAATAAACTAAAAATAACTCTGCAGCCTTAAGGTGGAGAATTTCAAATCTCGAAGGAAGTAACTATCTCCCATCTTAGGCTTATTTAGTGGTTACTTATAGAAAAGTTTAAGAGTCACAGGAATAAATTCCGACTTAGCTTGGATGCGTATTATTGGAAACCTCGTGTAGGGTAGGCGGTGGAGGGAGTAATAGCGGAACTGCTGTTTGTTGTTGAGCGTCTCGGTGCCTCAGTAGTTTGTTGTTTATTTTTAATAGAGTTATAGCTGGTTCGAATTCAGGCAACGCATAAAAATTCGCAAGACTCTGAACTGCCCTTCACCTCTGGGAAAAATTGCTTTGCGTATGTCAGTTCGTAAGCAAGTTATGTAGTCAGCAAACCAAATCAACGTGTATGTCACTTTCCTTCAGTTAGGCGGGGATTCCACTGGTAAATAATCGCGTCTATTTAAAAAAATATAAACCCTAATGATTCACAGAAATACATATTTGTACCAATGCCTTTTGTATTACTTCATAGTTCTACACACTTTATTTCCTCAAACATTATGGTCTGCTTCACAAAACGAAACTTGTGTTGTTTCAAGAAGCCTGTGATTTATTCAAAAATTGGCGTAAATTGGTTTACAATCAGCAATGATTTAGTAGAAACAACGTGTGAAAACGTCTACTAGCTCAGTATACGAAAAATGCCGTTGAAGTTACTGGCACAATTTCAAAGGTTTTATGGTATCTTTATTAGATTATAAAACTTCCTCAATCAAAAACAATGAGTTTTAACAAACAAGAAAAAATACGAACGTGGGGATATTCCCACACCTTTTCATTACAATTTAAGAAAAAGCTAATAACAATAGCTGAACAGTCGCATTTATTGTTACAGTGGTGGGAAATTCAGGGGCGGATCCAGGATTTTGGTTTGGGAGGGGCTTGAGTCGGAAAAATGGTAGTATTTATAGTCTTCTCGGGCCTCGAATCCGTAGAGCTAAAATAATAATAATAATAAAAAAGTCTCCAAAGTTACAATGTTGGAGATTGACCTATATACTTTTGGGGGGGCTTGAGCCCCTACCCCCCCCCTGGATCCGCCCCTGGTGGGAATCGTATAAGAAAAAATAACTACACCAGTAATTCGTATATTTTTAATATCACCTTGAGACAATTTGAATTTCATGTTATTCACGAATGATACTTTTACACATTAGGAAACAATAAGAACAGATAACAGACTGAGTGAGCATCAACGTGCTCTTGAAGTTTCAAATTACTATGAAGAATCGAAATTTGCTAATACTTGTGATCTACTCAACGAAGTGTGACTATGAAGCAGGCAATTCAAAACTTCAGACAGTGAAACTGTTGAAACACTTGCGGACAAAATCACCAACTTACAGAAAAGTAATTTCAGACAATTTTTTACATCCAAAACATTAAAAGCCTGATTTGTAAGACACCAAAGATAAAACAAGAAGAAATTATATAGGGTCCATCTACAGAGATTTTATATTGTTCTGCATTTGAGGCAAGGGGTGAATTCATAACAATGAAATGTAGAAAAGGGCATTACGATCAGTTGTTGCCGTTCATTGTGAGTGTGTTCCCGTTTTGAAGCGGTTTATACGGTTGGATTAAATGCTATACTCAGCTTTAATTGCTGATGACCTTACTCAAATACTACTTCAACCATCCTATGTGGGTCAACGACTAATGACGAGTAATAGACGCAGGTGGTGATTCAAGGTTAAAAATAACTACTCCATCTTCCATATAGCAAGTACTGAAATGGACGAGTTTTGTCACAGTTTGGACAGTTGCGCAACACCAATTGAGAGAAAAATCTGGACGGATGGTGATTCAGAAAACGTTATGAGACCGCAGTGTATTTTCCTGAGGTAAGGACAGAAAAGTGATTTCATGAACCATCTAAAAACGATCGTGCCCACTAATTCAAAAGTTTTAGGATTATTGATCATATGGAACCACAAGGCGGAGAGTTAGTAAGACAGGAGTTACTTTCCAAGGAGGTCATAGAAGCGTTACCAAGTGGCACTCCGTGGACCCTCTCTGCAGAGAATCTGATAGCATTGTCCCTGCGTTGTTGCTGCCTTATCTGCCGCCCACACGCCGTGTGCCTTTCTCGCCGCTCCTCGCTGCTCCACAACACACAGCCGCCACCTAAATCAGTCACCTCGTTTTATGACCTGAAACTCGTGACGTGCTCATGATTTATATCAAGGGACATAAGGCCACAGGAATTTCTTGACATGTTCTTGGCGAAGATATATTTACATTCTATAGATTAAATTGGACACGTTATTTTTCGGGGTGTAATTTCCATTATATTTTAATTCGCAAACGTTAATAGGTCTGAGCATTACGTTTCGATAATTCAAGAAATGGTCAACTTTTTTTGCGACCCACTGAAGTAGTTGCTACTATTATTGGCGTTATTTCTCTAGATTTTTCATAAAAGTAGAATAATAACGAACAATTTTTTTTAAAAAAAAGTTCCAAATTAAGATTCACAGTTATGTATTATACGTCTCATTTTGATTTTATTTTCCGAGCTCAGTTTTAAGAAATAAATTAAGGCCATTCTTCTCTAGAAATCTTCGTGTATAAGTCAGGAAAAAAATTGAACGATTTTCATGAAAATGTATACTAATGTGATGGTAGTAACTCGTGTATCTGAATTAAGTTTCACACTGTCGGGATGTTGATGGCGATAGGATGAACTAGGAAGGTGGAGCAAACCACAGTAACGTCTGCCTAGGATTCAACCCCTCGGGTTAAACTCATTACTGAGTGTCCAAAAAAAGCGGCAACATGATTTCCACGCTTAGTGCTTCATATGTGTCAGTGTGCTCAGAGCCATGAGCACACTGACACATATTCAAATCATGGTGAATAATAATCGGATTTTTTTCACACCGCATAATTAAGTTAATTGCTAGCAGTGTAAACTGTTACTTGCATTACTGAGTAAGAAAAGATAAATTAAAAGGAACATGTAAAATACTGAAATGTAGTGGTAATGTTTCATTTAGCTTTGTTCGTATGAATTTCCATATAATATAGCTTTAAAAATAATTTAATGCGAATGTTGAATTACTTTACTGTGATATTTAAACAGCGCAAATAATAAAAAATGATTCTCAAGCCTGTATCCTTGCTTCATTTTAATTATTAAGATTGGACAAAATCTGAGTTGTGAGGTATTTATTGAAAGAAAACTTAAAAATTACTGTTTCTTATAACTTTTTATTTACAGGATCTTTCTCGAACAGATATATTTCTAGTCAGTATTCATTGAAGTATACATTGCGAAAGTACAGTACACTAAACAATTACGCCACACATACGAACAGCGCCGATAGTTAACTGAAAACAGACCTATAAACAATTAATCAGATCGGAGATATGATTAAACATAAGTTTCAAGTAAAACGTATTATAGCATAAAATTACAAGTAGCCCGCGTTTAAAAAATCCATAATGTGTAGACCAAACCACAGGTTCGTTCATACAATTATAAAATTGATTGATGGTATTCGTATAAAAGAATCTGAATTCACGAAAAAATGTACACCAATATTCATAAAATTTTATTGAATTAATTAAATAAAATATATCTAGCGACCTGACTAATAAAAAATGAACACAAAAATAAAAATTTCATTAGGCAAGCAGACTGCAAGCGTGGAAATTAAAAACGATTTTCCAGTTTCACATGATTTTATAACAAACCTTATTCTATAGAGTACCCAAAATGGATCAGGAAACTCCAAACGTGAAGACCGAAATGGAAATTTGGTACAGATTCAATATTTATGCTAATCTATCCTTAACCCCCTGCCGTACCATTTAGCTGGACGAAATCCGTTCCCAAGCGGTTGGGGACGCGCGCTAACCGGGCAGCGTGATGCGCGAGACAACCGCAATAGAAGCCGACGAGCCGATACCTGTCGTATAGCAATACTCTTACTTGTTCCATGCGACACTGTTCTTGTAGACGTCAACACTAATCCTTGTTCCTTTTTATATACGTATTTTTTTAATAATATCTCAATCAATACTTCAAAATGTTAGTACTATTATATTTATAATAAATCCTGCATAATAGACCAGAAATAACTTTCAAAACTAATTTACACACAAAAATGTTTTAATAGAAATTATAATCTTCCTGGGCGTCTTCAGGTATGACTTCTTCAGAAGGAATGTAATAACGCGACCCCTAAAAGTAAATATTGTCAACAAAAAATTTAATTACAAGAATAAATGCTTTCCTTGCACGAATATCTAATAGGAAAATACTAAAAACTCGAAAAATTAGTAGTCCGGCAAGCTATAGTACTTTTGAAAGCATTGTGGTTTAAGTTTGGTTCGCACTTAGTTCCACGAGTCTCACTCGTGATATCCGGTGACCGAATAAAAGCGCACAAGGGACATAGGCGCACAAGGGTCTTTAATCCTCTTCCTTCCTGGAAGGTCGGAGTAGCCAGAAAAACCGCACATTCGAGCCCTGACAAGGTGCGCTTCCTACGCAGCGTCAGACGCTGGCGTCGGACGTCTGCGACAGTCGCTGATGGCTGCTGAAATGGAAAGCAACTGAATCGCTTCGTATAAAGCGGCTGCGACACGCGGTAATAAAATATAATATAATCTAACATAAATTTATTGATATTGGTTATTACCATCGTCTCACTAATTATTATATATTTATTTATTATAATTACAGAAGCATTCAAAAATACAAGCTACTTCGCGTGGTATAATTGCAATGTACCACATGATTAATTGTAATTAAAACTTCATTTAGTAGACACATTGTATTACTGATTCTAACGGATATAGCAAAAAGCAAATTTTTTTACAGTTCACACTGTTCGTATTATTTCTACTTCCATAAAATTTAATACTGTTGTATCTGCATAGGGAGTCAATTTTTGGTTAGGCATCAATGTTAGTTCCAAAATTCTTATCACGAGTCAGACTCGTCGAAGTACGGCAAGGGGTTAAGGTAGAACGTAAAATTATTAGTAGTACTGTACCATTGGGAATTAAGTTCTATAGAATGAAATGCTTATTACCCTGAACATATGTTTGTACTCTTTAACTGATTCTGACGCACATAAAAGTACGAGCAAGTCATTACCTTATTTTGATATCTGATACAGCTAATATCATTTCGACATTATAGCGAGAGTCACCAGCCAGATCCGCGAAATACAAACTTTCATGAAAATCACACGATCAATTGACTGAGATGTAATATATCCAGAAATTAAAGAAGAAATATGTTATTTGAGTAGCTTGGGTAGCGAGAATTGTCTTGAATTTTAGATGGTAACTTCCTCCACGTAATTATATATGATGTACGGAGAAGAAACCAACTGTGGAGCAGGAAAAAATTCCAAGATGCGATAATAATAAGAAAATGAAAGATAAAGTAGACCAGTCACTCACCAATGTTGAAGAGAGGACAGCAGCGACCAAAAAAACACTCCGCAAACACAAAAAAACTCAATATTTGATTGATTTAAGTCACTGAATCGACCGAGATAAGCGACACGTTTCGATTTTCGTGAGTTAGAGCATAGCCCCAAATTTTGTGTGTGTGTGTGTGTGTGTGTGTTTGTTTTTTTTTTTTTTTCTTTTCTTTTTTTATAGCTGCTATGGTCTATTAAACTTTTGTGAGTGTTGAGTCTACGTCATCTTTCCTTCCCATTTTACTGAGAGGAATTTATTGCATAAAAGAAAAATTATCGAATAAACATTTCTTCGAAAAGTACGTAAACAATTAAACTTGCGAAAATGTAATGAGATGCATAATCTGCAACTGAGCTACCTAGTTATAAAGCGAACTAGCTGTTACCCGCAACGTAGTGCACGTGGACTTAGAATTAGACATAGAAATCTGTAAACTACGCAAATTGTGTCCCAAAAAGCACGTAGGCAGTGAAATATGACGGGGAAGCCCTCACCATACCATTCCACTATTCAACCTGTCTTATGAAGAGAACCAATTTACAATATGTTTAAAAATAGCAACAAAGTGAGGGGTGGGGGAGGGGTTAAATGTGGGAGACTACCTACCACAGTTAAAATTTTTGTTTATGGTTTGAAATTATTTTACGTTCTGGGGACATCTTATGTCAATATCGTTTTGTACTCAAAGTTTTTGGTTTAGCAGTCCTTTCCTAGGATATATAACCTATTCGGGTTAGAAACAAGTAGGTTATCTAGGTATAACTGCCCATGGGAAAACACGTTTACGTCTGCTAAATTCAGAATCTGTCTCTGGACCTTGTTGATTCTCATCCCATGCAGGGCAGATCCACATCTAATGTTGTGTCTGTACAACAGATCATAAACAAACTGACTGCGAGAGAAACATAGGCTGAATGACCAATATAACATAGAGGCACACGCTATCCGTCTGTCGCCGTTTGGTCAGTTTCAAAATTTCATGACAAAACGTTATTTATCGCGAAAAAAGCGTCGTATGTCCGTGGCAATAATACATAGTATTTTTTGTCAACTTTCATAAACATCGATTTAGCTGTTCAGTCGTGAAAACGTAACAAACCGACAGAGTTACTTCCTCATTTATAATATTAGTATAGATAGGATAATTATAGCCCTTTTATACACCAAGTAGATAGGTAGAGTGACAGTGCGGATCGCTGTATGACGTTGTGGTTAATTGCAGAGCAGTGGTAGCGACGTGTGAGAGCGAGCGGATGGTATTCTTGGAGTAGCGGTTCTTTGTGTGGGGAGGCTGGCTGCCGGGGAGGCTGCGAGGCCGTAAAACGAAAATTCGTCGCTGCCGCCGCGTCTGCTCGTAAAGTACGGCCCGCTCGTTAAAGCTACCTGACAGCCTCCACCCGCTCGCTTCCTCTCTCCTTCCCGCAGCACTGCCAAAACTGCTATACTTCACAATGGTAAGCGTCAGGGTTTGTAACTCATCTATTCACATACTCGGTTAGAGATAGTTAAAAACTGCAGCTTAGCGAATATTATCGAGCGACAAAAGGCAGCGTTGAACAATCACATTCTGGAAGAATTGATTTCGTTCTATTACTCGGATTATCCTCGACTGGGTTTATCGTTTTCCCCAAAATCACTCCAAGCGAATGTCTCGAAGGATCCTTAAAATAAGCTAGTATGTGACTCCTCACGTCGCCCATGTTTACTATTACTGTTTTCGACAACGTGTTAGTTCCGCGGACATGTGCCAATCGCCACCGACCATAGCACAACTAGCGGTGTGAATTAGCAGAAATAGCTCGTCTACAACTAGTCTAGAAAGTTTTAACCCTTTCTTTAAACGCAGTACAGCATATAGAGAAAAGTTCTCCAAATTAGAAAATATTACGTTCAATTAGGCAAGTTGTTTCACCTGCACATCAGTAATTGCATTGCTACGTGTCTCTTTTAACAACCTTTATTGGTTTTTTTTCATTTAAAAGTTTTATACTAATTCATGAATCTGCAGAAAAATTGCCAATATTGTATACTAACTACTGTCAAATTGAAATGTATCTAGCCGGTTAAAAGTGACCTGCTCAGCAAATCTCAGAATTTTACATTTACCAATGCTCTGGTCAAGGGTTAATGGTGAATTTATGACACGCCACTGACTAACCTTAGCCCTAAAAAGGATTTGCGCTGGAGAGATTTTTTTTTCCTTTTTTACTTGTGGCTTTATGCCTCATCGACATCGAGGTCATTAGTGGCGGGAAAGGTCTGATGGAAGGAATTCGGTCATGGCCTTTTGTAGGAGCCATCTCTGCTTTCGCCTGGAGTGACATCGGGCAACTGTGCGAAATCTGAATGACTAGGCGGGGATTCAAACCCTTGTCCTCCAATGTGAGGGCATAACTTCATAGTTCCCCCGCCGGGCTTGGTGATGAATCGCGATATTCGCGTGGATTGAAATAGACATGGTTGAACCACTGCACCCCGCTAGAACTGAGATGCTACAGAAGTGGATTATCAGATTATGGAGCTCCAATGCTAGGCGCGTTGTGGACGCGCTTCGGGATAAAAGAGGTAGGTGAAGCAAGTTCAGTGTGAATTATATCTTGTCTGTTAATAAGACACACTGAATGCGCCTGAGAGATTGGAGTGCCGCATAAATAATGTAAGCAAGAATTATAGCTTTTAATTTTTGGTCTCTCTTCCTTCCTATAGGTGCCAGGCCTCAATCAGTGCTTGCTGGATGGCGGCAGAGCTAATAATATCTGTAATATCTGTACATAGCATTTTTAGTAACAGCTCACATCCATCTTGGTGAGATTTCGTCGTACCCCCCCCCCTTATTTGTGCTCACGTGATTAATGGACACCCCTTACTATTATTTAGTTCACGATAGAGCGGAGGGACTATATCAGAGCTTAAATGTAAGTAATATCAGTTACTTTAATATTTTGATTTTTAAGTTTTGAACCTGTTTAATGTTTTGTGTGCGAATCAGGCTACTTTACTATTTATACTGAATTGCGTGTATCGGTTCTCAAATTATTGCAACACATAGTTCTGTGTTTTTCTATACAACAATTCAGAGACGTAAAGATATCTTGAAAATGTCTATGAAGTTATGAATAAACTAAACTCTGCTTCTCACAACACAGATGACAATGATTCCGTTAAATCAGCAGTCAAGTGTAATGCTGTGCAGCAAACGTAAAAATAAATCTCATTAAAACTACCCTATTTTACTGCTGACTTTTTATCAAAATCAATGAACAATCAATGACATAATAACTTTGCCTACTGTTGTCTTTATATTTTTCATTAATAGTTTGAAACTATACTGACGTCATATACTTGGCAACTGTAATTGATTTTCTGGATTAAAACCTATTGCAACGAAAGAATTGCGTCGAAATGCATATAAAATTTTCGCACGCTTTTTCACATTTTATGAATTTGTAGAGTAATATTGAAATTTCAACCTTTAGAGGTAGGAAATACAACCACGTGGTAACCTTTGTCAGCCCATAAACTTTAATTCGGTTGCTTGTACATTTTGTTCCAGCAATTTTCCCATATTCACCGAGGAGTTTCATAATCGACATCTTCGATGCAGCCTGAAAAAAAAATCAGTTTAGCCCTGTCAAATGCAGCGCTTGCGCTTGGTTAAATCTCGCAAAAAAATGAAATTCGCTGAAATGGTTAGCAGAGACAGACAAAAACAGACAGTTAGGTCAGGCGGTGTGAATGAAATAATTTTAGAAAAAGTTACTCTTATTTTCGTCAACTTTCGAAAATATCTGTTTGGCTGGACGTTTCATGAAGCTCTAGAAAAAGCCCTCTTTTGTTCCTTTAAACAATTCCACCACTTACAAGTAAAATTTATTAAGTACATGAGGTAAATGAGTATATTTTAAAGCGACGAATAAAAAGAAAAATAGTGCCAGAAAGAGAAAAAAAGTTTCTAATGGTAATGGAATTCTAATTTTAGTAGATAGGAGATTAGTACATAAAGAAAGAAAAAAAGATGTACGTCAACTTCATAACAGTTGCAGGAACTAGGTTGTGGAATGTTTTACAGCATCTGATAAAGACAAGTTTCTTAAGAGCATGTAATGATTTATCAGCTCTTGAAAGCAAAACCATAACACTGTTTTCTTTCCTCCCAAGTAGATCTTTGCAGATCTTTATCACCAGGTGCTTATAGCTACTCCTAGTTATGCAAATTTGATTCAGAAGAGAGTTTTAGCGATTTTCAACTTAAGACATCTAAAAATAGAACCCTATGTCCATCTCTCTTGTATACAGTCATGTTAGCAGCATTCATAATGGTTATGAAGAGGAACCTGATTCGTCGTAAAAGCTATCGCCATTAAAAACGTCTGTAGCTAAAAACATCTATAAAATAAGTTGAAAGCCACCGGAAAGATTGCAGCATTTCATTTTAAAAAAAGTTAGAGTTTTCAATAGATTTAAGTCTTTTAACAAAAACTACGGCAAGAGATAGTAAACTCTGTCACCATTAATTAGACTGTAAACCCCTAAACCTTTGAGACAGCCGTTAATTACTAGAGTCGGCCACAAGTAACTGGCTCGACTAGAAAAACTGCTTTTGTACAGAATTGTGCAAATCGGCGGAAGGAGTGTATTTTTAATCTCAAATACACAAGACAGAAATGTCCTCTAAAGGACATTGATCAGTGTAAGGGGAAAGTTCCAGAAGGGTGTCCCCGCATATAACATAGCAAAACCAGTAGGCATCTGAATTTAAACGGTGTGCAACCTTCATTGAAGATAAAGGGTGTTTGAGTTGCGTCAAAAGTTTAGTTGATTGAAGAGAACAACAGTATTTAGGCTCATAAAATCTAGCCCTCTTTGAAACCAGCCTAGCTTACTTTGCTGATGCATTTGTGACTGTGATTTGATCAAAACAACAGCCATTGTAAAGAATCATATTTTCCTTCTATGTTTAAAGCGATTATGTCCTTTCTTGACATTTCTATATTTCATGAAGAAGGTTGAGATCATTATGGTAACATATTACGCTAAACTTCTAAATCATCTGCGAGAAGCTGTCAAGGAAAAGAGAAGAACCAGATTATCAATAAAGCAGTTTTATCAGTCACGAGTCTCATTGCATTTCATGAGCGTGGCTTTCAGTTGGTACTGAAACATATCTATTCACCCGCTGTAGCCACCTCAGAATTCAACCAACTGCCAAACCTTAGCAAACTTTTTTCTCGTTCCTATTTCAACTCAGATGATGACGCCATGTATTCGGTCACTTGTTTTTTTGACACCCTTGAGAATTCCTTTTATAGGGATGTCATAAACTCATTGGAATTTCTTTGGAGAAATAGTGTGGAACGTAGAGGGGACTATGTTGAAAATAAATCGCAACTTCTGGATTGCTCATATCAGGCCAGTAGGATGACTCACGTAGAATCCTGTCACTTGAGTCGTGTGAAACTAAAGTTGTCATGTTGTAGTGAAGCAACTGTTAAAACTGTTCTTCTGGTCACTGTCGTCATTTAACATAAATTCATATAATGTTATTACTCCTGCAGACGTGGAGTTACTTCTATTTATATTAAACTGAACAATGTATTTGATATATCATACATATCATTTCTAAAGGTTTTTTTGTGTCGAGGTATCATTTTAAAGATTAATTTACCTCCTTTGGTGATATAATTAAGAAATACATTTTTCCAAATTCAATCCGTAAATGGCAAAATTATGAATAATCAAGGTCACGCGTATGCGATAGTTCAGAATCAAGCTGCGAGGCTTCGCTGGCGTCGATAAGCAGTGATCGCATTACCACTAGATAGCAGCACTGCATATCGACTGAACAAAGGGATCAGCGACCTGAGCGACTATATAATATAAAGCCAATGCACAGGAAGATATAACAGGCTCTTCAGAGGCAACAGTCGGTAGAGTAACGCAGGAATCTTTTGCCATAACTATACACTGGCGGAAATTAAAACTGCAAAACCCAGACGGGAATAATGGAATTTTAGGAAACTTTTTAGATATATCCAGGGTCATTCCCAGAAGAAAATATTACGGATTGAAATGGTTCATATTACATTTATTACCATTAGATTCTATTGTGAGATGTGCGTCCACCTTGAGCACATATACATTCGTGGATTCTTGCAGGCACTGAATCGATAAGTGTTTGGTCGTCTTCTTGGGATACGTCTCTCTACACCTGCATATCTTGTGCAATCAGTTGCTGCACAATTTGTGCTGGTTGACCATGTTATCTAATGTGCCTACTTCTGCCATCCCAGATATTGGGGACAAATCTGGGGACCGTGCGGTCCAAACTGTGATTGTAACCCCTTGCAAGGCTTGTCTTATGGTGGCCTCAGTACGAAAACGGGTATTATCTTGTTGGAAGATGCGATTTGGATAGTGGACATGAAGTATATCACAGTAGTGTGCAGAATCCCGTCCAAATAGTGGTGGGCTGTCATTGCGCCTTCAACAGCAACCAACTCAGTCCTGATATCGAAACTGACTGTCCCCAAACCATGACAACACCGGCTGGACCTGTGCGACGTTCTGAAATCACAGCAGGGTAACCGGATTCTCCATTGCGCCAAAGTACATGTTATTGATTATCACTTTGCCACAGACAGAATCGACAATCGCCATTTACGTGTCTATTTGCGGTTTGCTTTACACCAGGTTAGACGATACTGGCCATGCGAGGACGAGCTGAGCGGAAAAATACAGCGACGCAGTTTTTGAAGGCCACTATGAAGGCCTGTGTTTGTTATAGTTGTTAACACGCAGCCCTTCCTCTCCGATAGTCGTCGGTTTGAATCTGGTAGTACGCAGTGGTGGTCTTGCCGTGTTCATGAAATACTATAAAACTAATACCCCGCTGAAAATTTCCCTACAGACTTTTTTTAGCGCTACGGATTTGAGGCCCAAGGAGGCTATAAATACTACCTTTTTCCCGACTGAAGCCCCCCCCCCCCCAAAGCCAAAATCCACTGAAGGCAAGCCCTCTGAACGAAAATTCACTCAAGCCAAGCCGCCCCCAAACCAAAGTCCGCTCAAGCCCCTCCCAAAACAAAATCCTGGATCCTCCCTGTGCGACTGTATGAAGACGTTACATCAGAAGATGCCAAAAAAAAAATTCCCTATAACTTATTTTTGTGCATATATTTTTCTTAAGGATGGTGAATTTTAATCACATAATGTTAGATATATGGATAAATGGGCGTTTTGTTCAGCTAAATTGTAAAGGTTTTGTTACATACCTATTTCAGTTGACAAACAATTGCTAAAAATCAACCGGTTCTTCTTTCATCTGCTACAAGCGACCTCTCTACTCATCGTTTATCATTCACAAAATTTTCGCATGGGCCTCTTAATTCTTTATCTAATCTTCTTGCAATTAACAAACAGTTTAGACATATATGAGCGAAGATTTCGTCAAAAAGTACAGCTATCACCACCATGTGGCTTTGAAGATTCAAAAATTCACTATACAGCCTGACTGAGTCGATTTTAGTGAACATTTTTGCGTTCAATTCGTTCAATGCGTTACACGAATTGGCCCGTGATACTGAACTTGTATGCCAACACAACAGTTCTAGATTATTGAGTATCGTAAAAATCAACTAATTACAGCTTTTAAAAAAACACAGAAAAATTATAAGATCAAAAGAAATAAAGAACATACTGTGGATTCAGTTTAAATTTATAATACGAATGAAAAAACGGTCAAGTGAACTTTCAAATACAATGATATTTTTACTAATAACTCGTTATTATTGCTTAATTTAAAATAGTAATTAAACATGTATAAAGAAAAAATCCATTGATATACAATGCAGTTATTTTTTAATGAATTATAAGTGCACAGCTACACATTGATCTTGCTGGAATATATAGTTGGGCAGGTCACAGCAGAATGAAGAGAAATCCGAGCGTCAGCTCATTAGGTACTGTCGACAAATTGGAAAACAAACATTCCATATGGTTAGAGGGTTGATGCAATAAAATGTAAAAAAAAAGGGGGAATCGTAATGTTTCACATGGGGAGGACACATTGTGAACAAGTAGGAAAGAATTTCTAAGTCCTGTGTGTTTTAAAGAGGTTGTTGAAGTGGCATAATGGGATTGGAGCAATCTATAAAACCTCCGCCAGACCTTGCTTGCATGTGATAGTGTTCCTGCTATTGTACCAACATTATTGGCATCAAATACTGATGTTAAAGGGGATTCACATAACAGAACAGAAGCTAGATTTATTTGCGGAAGTTACTTTAGAACACATCAGTAACTGATATTAAACACAACTCGGATGAGACCGAGCGTGGTGGGTGAACGGTTAGCGCACAGGCCTCGCATTCGGAGGACGCAGGTTCGTACCTCCATCCGGGCATCCAGATTTGGGTTTTCCAAGGTTTCTCCAAATCATTCCAGGCGAATGCTGGGATGCTTCCTTCAAAAAGAAAGTGGCCGAATTACTTCCCGTTCCTCCGCCTCCTATATTTTCCCGCCTCTAATGATCTCGACGTCGACGAGGCATAAAGCAAAAAACAAAACAAAAAGAAGTCGGATGAGAGTCGCTGGAACACAGGGTGAAGACATTGCTGGGGTGTATAAGGCATTTTTTGGCAGGAGCCTTGGGTGGATATTGGATGAAGGATAAACAATCGTATAATCGAGCGTGATGTGTGAGCAGTAACGTGCTGGCCTGACATTCGTGACGAAGTGAGTTCAGATCTTCTTCTGGCCATCCAGATTTCGGTTTTCCATGGTTTCCCGGAATCATTCTAGGCGAATGCCGGGATAGTTCCTCCAAAAGGTCATGGCTAAATTTCTTCCGGTTCTTTGTCCCTACTTCTCTCTTGCCTCTAAAGATCCGACGTCGAAAGAAATTTAATAAAAAAAGGTATTAAATGGAAAAGAAGTAAATATCACGACAATAAATTGACACTCCTTAAGAGCGGTCTGGTAGCTAAGTGGTTAAGGCACTTCTTTTCAAAAGTTAGGGGTCTGGTATCATATGAGGCACACCAGGACGCTCCGTGGGTAGGATTCCATCACAAACTATTGGTCCAGCCACGACAGACGTGGAATGGGAGACAAATCGAAACTGTCACGCGACGGCCGAATAGTTCTTCAGGATCTTTTATTAGCACTTTAAGGATGTTAACGGACTGGGACTGTTTTCGTTTGTATGAAAATGAATCAGGACCAGAAGAAAAGTATTATGGAGGGAGATGCCGAACAATTTATGTCAAACAATGAATTCACTTAGTGCAAGACCAGGTCTGTAGGGAAATTAGTTTTATAGTATTTCATGAACAGGGCAAGACCACCACTGCGTACTACCAGATTCAAACCGACGACTATCGGAGAGGAAGGGCTGCGTGTTAACAACTATAACAAACACAGGCCTTCATAGTGGCCTTCAAAAACTGCGTCGCTGTATTTTTCCGCTCAGCTCGCATGGCCAACGGAAAGGAACCAGAGGATAACAGCTTTACACGGTCGCCGTCAGATGGCAGCAGAGAGCGGTTTGTATTATCTGCAGCGCTCTCTGCTTTATTAAACCTGCCGTTTGAACTGCGTGTTTGTAAACAGAAACAACCGTATTAGGTTTGTGTGCTCCTAATCAGGATTTCCAGGTTTTACTCTCTCAACATTTTCCATTCGCGTTTTTTAAACCGAAGAACTATTTGTCTTTGATGATCTTTTATTTTTAAAATTCAATCACCTTCGACACTTCAATGCAAGCGTACTACTAGGCATTCATGTGAACGCTGTATATACAGGCTAATGAACGATTTACTGCTTCCATTAGGCTGTCAAACTAGTGTTTATTTTTATTTCTCTTCCTCTTGCTTCTGTTTAGGCATATTGCTTGTTCATTCTTCGTCTTCTTGCCCAATTACAGTAGATTGTCATATTACCATGCTATATCTTCCAGAGTTCCATAATTTTCAATTTATTAATGGGTATCTTATGTCGTATAACTTTAACTATTCTGTCCTATTATTATCATCCTCGTCTAGTAACGCCTCCCTGTTAATTTTAAAGAACAATTTATCTCACTTAACTCAAATAATCAGTAATGTCTCCGTATCACATGTAACTATTGCCATATTGTAGTTTTATAAATTTCTAACGTAGCTTCAATTCTTATATATTTGATATTTTAATATTTAGTCATTTAGAGATGTTAATTTTATATTGGCACACATCAGTGTCTCAGAATATAGCAATAATCGGTCTTCTCCAAGAAAGGAATTTCTGTCGTTAGATATTACTGTACATTGCATGTCACATGGGAAAGATGAAGTAGAATTTATTCGATGCACTTGAACACTGACTCTTCTCCGGTAATAATCTTTGGGGCGACGGATATAGATCGAAGCGGATGATTGCATGTTTCACACTCCTGTATATCATAGCAGGCGTCATCCTAAGGTAGTCTTCAGAGAAATATTAGTTCTGTGCGAGACCTCTCACCATCGGACCTTGCTGCTACATCATCAATAATCTCTTATAAAGCCCTGTCTTATGATGAATTTTGTAATAACAAGAATATGATGAAAGGAGTTAGTGGACGGGGCATATTAGTTAATCATCATCGTCCTGAGCAGCTTTTAAGCCACTGGCCAGGTCTGTTTGGAATAAAAACCTTTCCAACGCTTTCTACCCAGTCATCAAGTCTGTCATCCAATTCCCTCCTCTTCCGTCTATACAATTCTTAATACTCTTAATACCTTTTTCCCATCTATACCTTGGTCTTCTTCTGGGCCTCTTCCCCTTCACCTACATGAGCATCATCTGCTCTCCCATTTTCTTCGTATGACCATACCACTGTAAGCTTGACTTCTCTATTCTTTGTCGTACTGGTGCCTCCTTGACCATCTGCTAATTTTCTCGTTCCTTATTCTGTCCCTGCTAGTTACTTCTACTCTGCTTCTCTGAAACTTTATTTCCGTAGCTTGTACTGTCTTTTCGGCCATCTCCATCACCCATATTTCCGATCAATGCGTCAAAATCGACACAAATTAAGTTTTATATGTTACCTCTTTATTTATTTTTTTGCGGCACATCTCCACTCCATATCAGGCCTCTACCATCTTTAAAAATACTTCCGCACATCTTCTTTCATGTATTTCCATCCTGTATTCTCCATTTTCTTCACTCCAGCTTCCCTAAGTATTTTAAACATTCAACTTCTTTCGATTGTCCTCCACCAAGTGATATGCGTGTGTCTGTAGTTAAAACGATGTAAAGAAGATAGACGTAAGGATAATGTTAAAATCATTAATAACGCCGGTTAATTCTTTTAGTGATGCGTTGGTGTAAGAAAACCAACAGTTTGGGTGCCTGAGCCAGCGCTCAGTTTGAGTTAACTAAGACCGTCCTCCCGAATGCGAGGCCAGAACGCTATCCGTTACACCACCACGCTCGGTCGACTTAGCTATTGACGTATCTGGCCTAGTGCGACTAATACAAGGGTCTCGAACGCTAAACGCTAAAGATTATACCTTAAATTATATATTTCTAAGATGTAAAACAAAAGTTTTAGACGTGGAGATAATATTAACATTTGTATTTTTCTCTGGATAATTAATATGTGACAAAATTGTGATATTAGAAGTTTGTCGGCCACAAAATTTATAAACATGACGTCAGCAACTAGAAAATAGTTTCAGCATTAATTCTAGCATGGAAAAAATTAAGATACAATGTTACAAAATCCATAAATCAGTTCAATACATGTTTCTTGTGCGGTTTAATACAGTTAAGTTAATGGTGACTAGTATCCCGAGAGCACAGCAGTGCCGGGGGCGTGGCAGACTAATTGGCTGGCATGCAGATAAATTACAGGTGGTCGCAGCTCGTGGGAGCCAGTCCATCAGATCACCCGCTCCTCGTAACAGATCTCACGCCCACGGTATAGATTACGCCTCAACACCTAGTCGTATATATCCCAAACAAGAACAATACGTGAAATAAATTAACAGTTCTGTAATAAAATCAGAAATAATTTGATGTTATAAGTGTTATACAACCTAAAATATCCTACTCTCATAGTACTAATACCATAAATTATGGGTATAAAGGGTATAAAAATCTAGACCCTGCTAATCATTGTAATATAGAATTAGCAGTCTAATTAGATAATCATTGTATTCTAGATAAGAAACGGTAGGGTAGTTAATAATCAGTAATATTTACGCACTGTTCCACACAAGTACTTAAAACTAATATTCCGTCGAAATGCTACTTTCCACGGATCCAGTAGCGGGTTTCACCAACTCCTCTTTATTTTTCGTCACACACACACACGAAAATTTTCACATGCAAGGGGAAGAGGGGGGCATGCGCATGAAACGCACATGTATACCGTAAATCAATTTTTTTCTGAGGGGACGGAAGAAGTCACTGAACCACACACACACACACTTGAAAAGGCAAGGAATTATTTTTTCGACCTACTCCTGTTTCCGCTATTTCAACTTTCATGGGGAAGAGAGAAACAGAGCGTCCTCAATTCAATTAATAATGGATTTTTCATGTATTTGCAAATCTAGATTTAAGATATGGTACGAACTAAACCAGTTTAAATGGAAATCAAAGATCAGTAGCTAGTTCTATAAGCATGAAAGATATCTATTTAAGGCAAATAAATACCTAAATTTTAAAATAATTTATCATATACTTTTCAATTTCGACCCATTCCATCTCAAACCAGACAGCCTCTACCTAAATGTGCCAGTTGATCGACTGCAATTTTTTCAAACAACATTACAGTTAATAATCATATTGGAGTTATGAAATGTCCCAAAATGATTCTACAACCAAAAAAAAATGTTGCTTTGATGCTTTGGAAAGTGACAGAATATAGCATTTAAGAATTAAGCACAAATTAATGAAAAATAAACCAAAAATACAATTTAATAAAAAAAAACTGCGTGGTTTTTTTGTCTTTTTAAGAATTTTTTTCTCACACAAGTATAAATATTGTGTTTCCAAATAAGTTGGGAACCCTGATTCTGATTCTACATGTTTCGAGAGACTACGCTACTGCCACTACTTGCTGTGGCTAATTTCTTGTCGTATCGTTCAGCGCAGCCGCTGCAGGTAGATGAAGGATCTGATTTATTGTGTTACACCTCTCTGTATGTACGTAGCATATTCCGACCACATTATTAGCGGAGTGCCGAACGGGCAGAGCGTATTAATGGACAGCCAGTAACTCAGCGACCTTATTAAGAGCAGCACGCGGTAATGGCAGATGCACCAGTCTTGAATCAAAGCTCATTACGCGTGTCGAGGGGATTAGCCCCGGGGTATATCACGTCAGCTGCAAGCACGATTCTCCCACTGCGCCCAACTGTTGCGGTAGATATTGTATATGGAGGACTCACGAAACAGGAGGAAATAACTTTAACCTCAGTCTCGTAACATATAACAGATTCAAAGAAGGCCAGCACTCCAAATATATTACCTATAAAGACGCATATTTATATATATATATATATATTGGACGTATTGATCGTTTTGTTAGTAAATAATAAAGTAGCCAATCAACAATTGATAAAGTAAGGCTCCCTAATATTGAATATTTCCTCGCTAAATAAGAATAGTAAAACTATTATAAATATTTTGTTTCTTCCACGTTTAGATTTTCCTCATCATCCACATATTTAGAAACTTCCTCTGGTTGACTAAATATTACTTCCAAGTAGTTCTTCAAAGTTTGTGCCATTTCTGCTTTTATTAATACTGTATTTTGTTTCTATACTTTGTAATCAGACACAATAAGGCTGTTGCTGCTACGTGAGCAGCATGCGTGAGTTGCCTAAAAGGGAGGGGGGAATTATTATATCTAATTCTGAAAAAATGAAAATGCATATAAAATATAATAAAGGGGAGCTAAAAAGGAACCAGAACCATGAATATTAAACACAAAATAATATCCCATTTATTGATTCTTATGTAATAATTAACTTTACGTTAAACATAGTTAGACCAACAAAAACAAGCAATACCCGACGTTTACAATCCGCCGATGAAAGCAAACAAAAAACTGAATGAAATATTTCAACAAATAAAAACAGCAAAGTTAACATTGAACAACATGGCAACACAGGCCATCAAATTGAAGCTAACATTTTACTGTAACAAAAGAATATCCCAGCGGCGCCGTACAAAGTTAAAGAAAAGCATCAAAATGAATTTACAATTAGCAAGATGCTTGAAATTTACAGTGAAACATAAAATCAGCTAGCTCAGTGATTTAGTGGCGGGAGCAGAGTCTTATCCCAGTGCCGCTTAAGGGCTCACAAGTCCGTTAAAACCCAATGAATAGTGACCGTCTGTATCCGGTACATTACCATAAAAGCATCGCCGTGATGGAGCGTGACATGCACAATGTCACTGCAGCTGTGGAAGCCAGATAAGCGGGTACGACCGCGTTATTAGTACGACTTCCAGATAATGGCAGGCATGCCACATAACCTCTCGCTTCCCAAAGCAAGAGAGTGATCAGAACCAGACAATGATCACCAGACGAGAGCGTGTCGGCTGACACGTCTGTTCATCAACTCGTCCAGGCAGCAAGTGTCGCTTAAGATGGCTTCTTCCTTCTTCCTCGGAAAGTCGTCTCTCCACATGTAACAAACTCCCTAGAATTAGTACTGTGGACCCCAATAAACGTTCATGATTGGCTATCTACACATGTCCGTCGTCACGTGTTTGATATCGCGCCTCGCATTCGCTGCATCCCTCCGCGCGTTTTCTGCCTGGCCTTCAGTGCAGCAGCGGAGTGGGGTGAGGTCAGCGCCCCTATCTTAACGGAACCATAGCCGTGCGGCCCTGGCGCCGATGAGTCGCCGCCTCATCTATTGTCCCTCTCTCAACCGTCCGAAAATGGCAGTTTCCAGCCTCCAATATTCACTACCTTACTGAGCCACGAGCTTTACATAAAATAAATTTACAACAATTCTACCTCTGGCTACCCTGGTTTAATATATATTTAATTTATCCATACAACCCCATTATTTACGGTATTTACACGTCACAAGATTGAATATAATTAGTAACATTGTGAATATAATTAATAAAATTATGAATATAATTAATAACAATTTAATTATATTCATTGTGGGTGACGCTGTCACACCACAACGTATCCATATACGTTTGTTACCGGTTTTTTTTTTTTCATAATACGTTTATTCCAATTTTCTTTTTTGTTATAAACCTCTTGCCTGTTACTCTGTCAGTAGCGTGAATAATGTAGTGTTATTTACCAACACATCTTCTAATATATAAAAACCAATGTAAGTTTGTTTGTTTGTTTGTCCTCTATGCACTCCTAAACCTTTCATCCGATTACGGTGAACCTTTGGTGAGTTGTCGAGAGCGCGTCGAAGAAAGTTCCTAAGAAATCAAATTTCCAAAATACCACCCCCTCTTCCCCATAACACCCGATTATTTAAACAACCCAACAGATTTTATCAGATTTCTACGGAAATGTGCACATATATACTGTAAAATAAACAGAAAAATACTGCCTACATATGGTTTCCATAAACACATCCACTCTCCCCCTTCCCATCTTCTTAATTTTTACACATACCCACACTTTGTATCCGATTTCGATGGAACTTTGCACATGTATACTTTTAAAAAAAAAAAAAATACTGTAGACATTAGCTTTACAAAAACCAATTCCCTCTCCCCTTCATTGTTGTCAATGTTCTTTATACAAAGATACAGTTCCTATCCGATTTTGAAGGAAGTTTGCACACATATACTTTAAAACAAACATAAAAATACTGTTTACTTTCAGTTTGCCAAAGCCCAATCCCACCCCCTCCCTCTTCACCCCTCCCCTATTAATTTCCCGTGATCTTTATTGAAACCCACAGTTTTATCCGATTTTGACGGAACTTTGCATTTGTATACTTCAAAACAAGGAGTAAATGCTGTATACATTTGGTTTTAAATAACCAACTGCTCTCCCCCTTTTCCCCAATCCCCTAATTTGGTCAATATTTCATATACATACCCACAGTTTTTATACAATATCGATGGAACGTTGCACAAGCAAACTATAAAACAGTCAGAAAAATATGGTCTATATTTAGATTGAAATATCTGAAACTCTCTTCTCCTTTACCTCCCCCATTATTATTTTGCCAATGTACTTTATACATACTCACAAATTTTATCCAATATCGACGGAACTTCACACACGTATACTTCAAAACAAGGAGAAAAATACTGTCTACATGTGGTTCCCCAATCCCAACCTCTCATCCCCTTTATTCCCTCCTTTCTTAATATTCGATGTTCCTTACACTAACTTTATTCAATGTGGATGGAACTTTGCACATGTGCAAATTAAAGCAAAGAGAAATATGCTGTTTATCTTTGGTTTACAAAAACCACCCACTTTCCCTATCACCCTAATTAAGCAAAATTTATACTTGAAACAATTCAGTTTTTTGGAATTATCTCGAAGACGCAGGGGAAATTAGACATAGTAGATAGTAACATTAATTAAAGTAACACATTTTTTCCTGTTAAACAGCACTGGACAGATTACGATCGGACAATTGCTGAGCAAGAAATTCGAACTTGAATTTTAAAAATTATTTTAAAGTTTTTGTGACAACACACAAATTACATTTAGTTTACAAAGCTGCACCCGCTCTCCCGTTTCAACCCTCTTAAGATTGATTTACACGTACAACTTTTCTCTGTTTAGCGTATGTCTCCAAAACAAACTCAGATTTTTTTGTATATATGCTGATTGGGATCACCAAAAACATTGTATATCCAAGACCATTAGAATAAACATGAAATTTAATGAAACAATAATTAAAATGTATAAATAAATATCTAATTTTTACTAAATAAAAACTTGCGAATGCATTAGTTTTAATCTATATGTGTACTCAAATCCAGCAATAGCAAAGCATTGCCAGGTCAGCTAGTTATTTTAATAAAAATGGGCACACGCAGAGCTAATATAAACGTATGACAAAGTAATAGTTGATACGTCTGCGCGGCTGAGAGAGACAAAAACATCCGTCCGTGGATCAACGCACGTATGAAAGAAAAAGGCTCCAATTACCTGCCTGGGCTTTTTCATTGGAGTGGAAGACACTACAGACAGTCGGGTTTAACGTGTCTGTGAATGGACTGGGGCTAATCGGCCACACGTAAATTCACAATTCTGCGGATCTGCGAACACATGGGAGTGACACTCAAGAAGCCTGCATGAATTCGTGATGGATTAAGGTTTCTGCACGCACCGAATCTTAGAAAGAGGAACGCTCTACCGAAGAATGTGGGAAGTCCGTTAAACGAAATAGTGTTAAAAGACTTCATGGAGGCGGTGCACTCAGCCAATCAAGATGAGACGGAATGACGAGGTTTTGGTTTGAGTGGGGGAGAAAGTGTGTCTAGGAACTAAAAAAAGTTTAATTTAAAGAAAACTAATTGTTTATGTATATCGTTGAAGTGTGTGGCCTATCTGGGTAAGAGTAAATGGAATCGGGGTAAGATTGGGTAATCGAACGAATGGTACAGAAGAAAGGGAGGACCCGTGCGAAAGTTTCGCCAATACGATGAATAGTAAGATTGGTGCTTTGTAATAGCATGAAAGAAGAACCGCCTCACCTGTATCAATTGTTTGTTTGGTGTAATAGGTACGTAACAAAAGTCGACGCCAATGAAGCAGTTTATTAATATTTTTGTGATATGTGCTGTTGCTATCTAGCGGCTTGGGTCTGAACTGTTTCATACGCGTGACTTTCACAGTTATTACTTTTGTTCTTCAAGGGTCAAATTTCGTTCCTAATTTACAATTTTGCCTGAGTGGACATCTTAACCTTTTAAATAATACCTCATTTATAGAGTTTGGTTATTTATCTAGGGAGATGAATGGCTCGTAACAAAAAAACAAAAAACATGTTATGGAATTAATGATACTTTGCTCTTTAAGGGCCAAATTTCGAAAAATTCCTATCTTAAGATATGATGTGACCAAAGAAGAGACCTTAATCTTTAAAATACCTAATTTACCCATTTCGGTTATGTATCAAGGAAGATATATGGCTCGTGACCAAAAATAATAATAATAATAAATAAAAAATACGACTCGTGATACAAAAATGGGCTACAGAAATACTGATACTTTTGCCCTTTAAAGGTCAAATTAGGAAAAATTCCTGTCTTAATGTATGATGTCACCGAAGCTGAGTTCTTCATTTTTAAAATGATGCTTCATTTATCGATTTCGGTTGGGTATCCAGAGGGATAAATGGCTCTTTCTGTAAGCTTCTTCCACAAATTTCTTTCCTTGCCCATCATTTCCATAAATCTCTCATTTAGTACTTTGCCTGTCCACTTACTTTTCAACATTCTTCTGTAGCACCAAATTTTAAATGCTTCAATTTTCTTTCTTCCTGGTAATCCTTAAGTCCATGTTTCTCTACCATGAAGTGCTGTGCCCTCACACAGAGTTTTAAAAAGTTCTTTGTAAGTCCTAGATCAATATTTGAAACTAAAAGGTTTCTCTTTTTCATGAAGGCTTTTTTTGCAAGTGCTATTCTGCTTTTAACAACATTCCTGCTTCGGTCATCGGTTGTAATTTTGCTTCCGAAGTAACAGAATTCACTTCTCCTATTGCATCGGATCCTATTTTCATATTTAATCTACTAGTCTTAGTGTCATTTCTGCTACATTTCATCACTTTTGTCTTGATTTGATTTATATTCAGTCAAAAATCTTCCTTCATTAACTTGTTCATGCAATTCAGTAACTTCTCAATATCCTCAGCCTGTTCTGCTAACAAGACAATGTCATCAGCAAATCGTAGCATACTGATTTTTTTATCCTTGAACACTTATGCCACATGAAATTTTTCCTTTACTTCCTTTATTGCTTCCTCTACATACAAGTTGAATATTAATGGGGATAGACTACAACCTTGTCTCACATCTTTTTTTAACTGATGCATGTCTCTCATGGTTCTCTACTTTTGTTATAGTCACTTGATTCTTATATAGTTTATATTCTTCTATCTCGATTTTTAGACCCGACTGATTTAAAAAAAATTAACATCTTGTCCCACCTAACATTAACAAAAGCTTTTTCTAAATCAACAAACGCCATAAAAGTATCTTTGTTTTTCTTGATACGCCCTTCAAGTATTAAAGCCAGAATTGCTTCCCTTGTACCGCGATTTTTCCTACACCCAAACTGATCTTCAGCTACTATCTCTTCTACTACCCTTTCCATTCTTCTATAGGCCTATATTATTCTAGTCAGTAATTTTGAAGCATGTGATGTTGGACTAATGGTGCGATAATTCTCACATTTGTGGGATTTTGCTTTCTTCGGAAGTATGAAGATGATATTTTTATTAAAATCAGTTGAAATTTCTCCTGTCTCATAACTTTTTGATAACAGTTTGAATAATCAATTTTTTCCTTCTTCTCCTAGTGATTTAAGAAGTTCCGCAGGGATCTCGTCAATTCCAACAGCCTTATTTTCTTTTAAGCCATTCAGAACTCTATCAAATTTTGTCCTCAAAACAGGACCTAAGTCATCAATATCGACATCGCCTAGCTTTTCAACTACGCTACTGTTCAAGTCGTCCCCATCATACAGTTTCTCAATGCGTGCCTAGCTTTATTCAAACTTCTAAAATTTCACTCACAGAACATATTTTGATAATTTTCTGTACGGTAACTCCTTCCTAAGCAGTCTACCATCTGCACATTCAACTGGCGGATTCTTTTAGCCCCGAAAAGTATTAGCCAATACGAAGAGATCATAAAGCAATTTCAGAAAATTATATTCTCTTAATTACAGTACCGGTCTTTCCGTTGCTTAACGTATTTCCATTCGTTGATTATTTCTGGTTTATGCACCTTCCTATCCTAATTCTATCCTGTGAGTCGTTCTGTCCCCACAGTCTCGTTTGTGATAGCAGTGAGCTCAACTTTCAGGAAAGTCTGACAAGTAATCGGAGAGAGGCTAACATGTTTTGAAGCGCAGCCGATGTCAATATTTCTATGAATCGTGTTTCCGCGGAACTTCGCACACAAATCATTTCTTTTAAATACAAAATTCTTTTCCGGTGGTGATATTTCAACATTAGTAGCTTGAGACAATGACATTGTCGATATGGAACTACCGTGCTGTTAAGAACACTAGATAGACATAAGCAAGCTAAAGATTCTCTCTTTAAAGGCAAATAAGTGCTCTGCTGATGTCAGGTGGTTAGGGTCACGGAGGTGATGTCTTGTACAATACCGAAACATATAAACTCGTGGAAAACATTAAAAAAAAAATGAAAACCTATTGATATGATACAAATACAGCTATTCGAAAAACGTAGTTCCAAATTTGGAGAATTCGAAGCAGTCAAAAGGAATGAATAATTATCTTTTTGGTGCATTAAAAATGACCAAGTCAGGAACTACAGAAATGAAATCTATTTAATATGAATTAAGGGACACGGTTCTATTCTGCATAAAGAAATATAGTTGACCACCTGGAAGGGTGGCAATATATACAACTGCCTTACACAGCCGTTGTTCCTCATTAGAAAAGAAACATACTAGAAATGGTTGAGTATAAACAACACAACAATCAAACAGACTACTACCTTCCAATGATCCGACCCCTTATCCCTTCCAAAGTCTGCTTGCTAGAATGGAAGATTTCTTAAAGGAACAAATATCTTATTGGCAAAACCTTTTACTCCTTTAATGAATTTTCACAACAGAATTAATTGCATCTAATAAGAGAAAATTCTAATCCACAAAATTCAATTTTAAAAATTACTCGTTTTTATTTTATTTTTTTCTCTTTGTAAAATGTACATATCCTTTTCACTATTATTAATCTTGTATGTATGTATATTAACCATGACATGATTCACCTGCCAGAGATCCTTCCTCAGCAGGAATCTATTCGAGAAGACTAAGTAAGTAAAACATAATACCAA
>JARYHS010013630.1:367831488-367859494 GCA_031002005.1 Vandiemenella viatica
AAGTGATCACTTTTATATGATGTTTTTTGATCCTCTTCACTTTATTGTGTAGTTTTTACGCAGATAAATACGATATTCACAATTTGGTGGCTAGCATCTTCATACATTTGAGTTGTTATGCTGCTTCTATTTACAGAATCAAATATGGATACATTCCTAATATACTTACCTAAAGCTATACACAAAAAAAAATGATCACCATGTATGTTGTTTTTAGAGCTCCTTCAGTTTATTGTGTATGTATTTATACGCAGATTAATACGATACTCACAATTTGCGGGTTAGCATCTTCATACTCACATTTGAATTGTTACGCTACTTCTACTTACAGATCACAGATGGACATGGCCGGTGCTATGATTCTCGTCCCCGGGTAAGCGTTCTTAGGGCCCCTCACCCAAGCCCCCCCCCCCCCCGAAAATACATTTTCTTTACACTTTGCATTTTAGGATAAAATCAGAGAATTTTAATACAAAAATATTCGAAATTATTGGTGCAGATTTCAAAATTTGTTTGATTTCTATTTATTTATGCACCTAGGCCGGCTGCCCCCCCCCCCTTTGGTGACCCACGCCCGGGGTTCTTTTCCCCACTTAACCCCCCTAACGCCAGCCCTGAGTTCTCTTTGGAAATGTCTATCAGGAAGTCAGAAAGCAAGAACACTTTGTGCAGGATGACCATACAGATGACAAAAAATAAAAGTTGTAAAATTTGTGAAGTATGAAGCAGTAACGGACAGGAAAAAAAAACCAGCATTGCAAAGTACAAGAACATATATTAAAAACAAGTTACCAGAAACACAACATAACTTTTCAGAAAATCTTTAGATTTATATTGAAAAATTAATTGTTTATGTTGCAGGATTTGTTGCCATGAAGACTTTCTCCTGCAATATTTGTATATCTTGTCTGTTCTCAGAAAAGAATGTTTCCTCTTCTTCTATGTTTATTACTGCAAATGATAATACGGGACTGCACTGCCCCTCAGCAAGTGTTGTACATATATGTATAATTGCTAAAAAAAAAAGTATAAGAAATGAATTCATTTACCGTGATTTTAAAGTAATGAAAAGTGATTTAGAGCAAAAAATAAAAATAGCTATTTTACAGGGATGTAATTTTAATAATTTGTTTACTAAACTCAGAGATCACATTTTTGAAAATGTTTATCCTGAAAATCACGTCATCCTGCTTTCAAAGTAAATTATTGATATGTTTGTCAGGCTGAGAATGTATCATGTTGCAAAAACGCACAATGGAAAGCAGAAAGTGTCAATCAGACAGAAATAAAATAAAACTTAGTTGTTTTATAATCAATAAAAGTAAAAAAGTTAATTTCTTGTATTTACTTATATTATATTCTCATTTGAATTATATGATTGTTTTTTATTTTGTAATTTGTATTCTCCAGATATTTAATTAATGAGCGTATAAAATTAATGCAGACATTGGCATCTAGTTGCCACAAAAACTGGGGAAAAATAGAATGGTAAGTGGCTTTAACATACAAGGTTATAACTTCAAACCAGAGGTTGGGTGCTCTTGCATTCAAATAGTACGTAATACCAAAAATTTATTTTAATATATTTTGTGTGCCTTGGCCAGACGTGATAAAGTTTAATAAACAAAGAGTAAATCACGCTTATATTTCCTAGAGCCATGTGCTGAGTTATTAAGTCTTTAGAAGTGAATGATCTTAGTGTAACAATGAACAAATACAGATAAAATTATTCACAATAGAAAATCCAAACCTATCCTCCTTCGGTTGCCTTCATACTGAAAGAACTACTCAATTACATTCTTCATTTCAATATGATGAATGTCAGATTCAGTCTTTGAATTTAACAGAAAATGATTGCTCTATTTCAAAAGAAAACATAGTTTGCATCAGATCGCTTAAATTTGTGTACCTGTATTAGTGATGTGCCGGATATCCGTATCCGTATTCGCGGATATCCGAGGGGGAAAAAAGATCTGTATCCGTAACCGTTACTTTTTTAGCGGATCTTTAACGGATCTTTTGTAAAGAATTTCACTAAGTACATATATACAATTTTAAAGATATCTAGCTATGAAATACTATTAACTTCAATTCCAATTACTTCAAATTTCTTAAAACCTCATATCTGGCACATTTATATTGCAAAAATTAATTATTTAAACATATATTTTGCTACAATGAAGTGTTCACGGGCGTACCGCCGGATTGTGTTTTGTAAACACGATATTTCGACGACTAGCTCCGCCGTCCTCTTCAGGTGTGGAGACATCTGCACTGGTCGGCTGACCCATAGATACCCTATCTGTGAAGATGGCGGAACTAGTCGTCGAAATATCGTGTTTTCACAACACAATCCGGCGGTACACCAGTGAAGAACTTCATTGCAGTCGTACGCCGGAAAAGTCTTTGTTCTTATATTTATTTTACTAATTTACCAAAGGTAACTGGTAACTTACCACTGTAGTAAGTTTTAAGGATATTATTTTAACTATCTTTATAGTGAGATCAGGCCTCTATTCTTTGTGATTTGCTAACTGAAATTGTGTTTAAGGTACTGCTAAAATGTTTACATCAGCTAAAATAATCACTTTTACAGAAACTTAAAAAAATAAATGTTATATTTAACATTAAGTTTGGTAAATTTTACTTCAAAAAGAGTAAATTCGCAGTTTTGTCACCCAAAAGTCTATTACGATGAGCATCATAAATTATTCCTACTGCACTGAGAAACTGCTCACTTGGAACGCTTGTTACAGGTGATGATACATATGTGCGACCCGTTTATTTACTATTATTGTTAACAGCTTTTTTTTAACAATCAAGTGCAGCTGATGTGCTGCACAATCAATATTATCTACGTTAGATAAAGTGCAGGAACTCTTCATGTTGGATTCTCCATCTCTTACCACGCAGTGCACATTTTGTTCGGGATTCTCCACCCTTCAAATATATTTTGAAATATTTCCGAAATGTAATCTCCCGTTTGGCGTTCTTCAAGTATCTGCGCTTACCAATGAAACACCTTACCAAAAAGTCTACCAGATATAGGATGTGAAGGAAACTCTCTCAAAATCCTTCAACACATCTTTATTTTCGATCCTAAAGTTCGCTGCAGATAAATTCCGTAAAATAGTTCCTGCCTTTTAGAACATAATTTGCAGTAACATTATCCAGCAATCGTTGGAACCCAAAATCTTCTACGTGTTGAGAAGGTAATCCAGATAAAGCTATCATTTCTGCAATTAAATAGTTTTTATTATCCTACATTTTGACTTTTTCTACGTATTCGTTAAAAATGTTTTTCTGAATTCTCTTTTTACCGTTTTTAAAGACGTTCCCTGCTGAATGTGTTCGCCGGCAATCTTCTTACGGAGTCTTGTTTTAAGAATAACTCATATTTTTGTGGGTGTTTCGTCTGAAGATGAATTTTTAAGAAAGTTGTACATTCATGGAAATACATTCCTTCACAGAGTTTGTATTTAGCAGATTATTCATTTACTATAGTAAAATATTTCCATATTACACTACTATACTTTTTATTGTATAATTTTTTTTATTTTAATTTAACTTACAACTTCCCAAAAAACAGAAACGTATATAATCTACGCAATCCTATGTCATCCTAAAATATAAACATAAACACGCACAGTACAAGGTCAAAACACTTCGCGTAAGCTGGACGCTGGTGGATAATATATCGTAGTTGACGACTTTTCCACTGTCCAAGTTGAGAATGTTGAGATCCGTAACTGTATCAGTATCCGCGGATATACATTTTTAACGATCCGGCACATCACTAACCTGTATTTCATGTTTTCTTTCATTATATTTATAAATGGGTTACTACTATTGAAACGTTAACATCATTCCCGAACAGTTACATTAGCCTGATAGAAGAGGGAGAAAAAACTTAACATTACCTAGAGTGAAGAAAACAAGTCCGAAACTCAGTGGAATTTCTGTAATTAGCTTGTGGTTTACGTCATTCGATCTTCCTTGAACAAGTGAAGACCTTTGACAGTATTAAAATTTCCATTCTGCAGTAGTTCGTTATATAAGTGTACGAGGATTTCAAATATCCCGCGATCACTTGCCCCTAAGGCCTCATATCCACTTGAGCACGCTCAGGCGAATGAGCAGCTCATTATTTTGAGTGCGCTCGTCTGAGCGTACTCAAGAAAAATAAAAATTTTGGTCGAACGAGCCTGGTGCCAGTGCTCAGAAAACGCTCGGTTATTGACGTGACGATGTGACGGGACGTCATGTAGTATAACATTTTAGCACTGAAATCGTGTAAGTTTGCTAAGTTTCACTGCAGCCAGACGTCGAGTTAGCACGTCCTATTATTCGAGTTTCTACTGATCGATAGTTCAGGTTGCAAGTTACACGTGCGGTGCTGAGTACGCAAGCCAATACTTTTCTAGCAAGCTAGAATACATTGTTCTTCCTCACTTCTTCACTGACGAGCAACAAGTTAACAACTAGGCCTCGGAGATAGATAGTCGCTGCACCAACCTTACCATTCTCTGTTAGTAGTGAACAGTAGGGCTAAGTTTCATGCCTAGGATCAGTTCCGCGGGTTACGGAATACATCTCCATCTTGTACAACATCAGCTGTTGATGGTTTACGGTTCATTACAGATTAAATAATGTTTTCAGAAGAGATTGTTTCATTTCAAGTAACTCACTCCCAGCTGCCTGCTCCCTGTCCTAGATAGAAGTTTACCCTTGTTGCTCATGTTTAGTTAGTAGTACAAGAGAAGAGGAGGATAGGTCCGAAGAACAAGAATTCAAAAGCAGAAGATACATGAAGATAGTCGGCGCAGTTATAGGGCATCGTAGGGAAAATCCCATGGAACCCATGTGTCAGCCATCCTGCCATACCCAATCACTAATATAGCACGACCCCTACAAGTAGGGAACTAGGGTCAGCAACAACGACAAGTTGCGCGCGGCAGCTGTGTCCTTTATTATTATCCATACGATGTCAAAGAAGAAAAGAAAAGTACCAAAGTGGGGGATTAGAGAAAGTTATCGTCAGCGAAGAAATTATCTTAATAATTTAATTCGCAAATTGACTTTTGAAGGAGATAATGAGCCTTTTCAAAACTTTACGAGCATCTCAAAGATCGATTTCGAACATTTCCTGTGTTTAGTTGAACCTCATATTAAATAGCACTGTCACATATGCTTGTGGAGATCTCACCAGTAAATAAATTAATGATAACTTTAAGATTCCTGCGGCATATGTCTAAAGTACCTTACATCAGCAGCGGTTTTCTACCGGTAGTCTGTGATGATACTGTTCAGTCGCTCCAAATTATATTTAGGCTGGCACCTATCTATAATTTTTATAGTCTCTTACTACCAATATATATTCGGCTCGCCCTTAGCGCGCTCAGGCGTCCACACTTGATCAGCTCGCTTCACTGAGTGCCTCATTCGCCCGAGCATGCTCAAGTGGATACGAGGCCTAACATGGCGACGCCAGCAGTCTTCAATTCGCTAAGAACTCTGGTCGCCTTTCACACGCGATAGGAGGGGCCCGGATTACATTTACTTCTATTTCCACATAACAATTACTTTTCAAGGCACCTATACGTACAAATTAGAAAAAGCAAACCCGGCTTATTTATGGTCTCTTAGCTACTTCTACATTGTTCCAAATATTTCAAAATCTCTAAGAGCTTGCTGTAATGATTGATCCACGAATTCCATTAAATATGGACTTTGTTGTTAGTGAAAACAAGTTATGCTGTGTTATTGTCGCATTCCAACTGTACATTCTCAGAGTAAATTCGCATTCTGTGGTGAAGCTGCGCAGTTCTGTGCTCTCGGGTGATGATCGAAATATCCGGTGGAACCGTCGGGAATACGATGACCCGCACCGTGTCAAGGTCGTGGGTAGCCATTAGCTAATGGTGAGATAAAGGACACGGCAGCCACTGACCTCCATTTGCTTTCTCTCCCCTGGTACAAGGGTAAAGGAGATAAACTAGGTCACCCAGTAATGTTTATGATGGCTATATATAATTCGATCGACCCTCATTTTACAATAATTACAGTCATTCACCACAATTTTTTGATTTAGACCGAATGTATAACGTTGATTTTCGTGCAATAAAATTAGATCCTCTACAGTCGAATGGGAATAATGTAACCCCTTATCCCCCGTATGAGCTCCCATCAATTTTATCTTAACTTTCTACGTCAGCAACTGCACACTATCTATTGACTGCTCACAGTTTATCGGCTTCGTTCATTCCAACCCCAACTAAAGTGGCTTTCAACTTTGCTTCTAGAATATTTTTTTTAATTCGCTCCTAAGCCACTTTCAGTCATTAAGTAAATCTTCGTTAAGTCTGTCTTAGCTGTTAACATTTTGCGGTACCGACTTGTTTGGCTGCAAGTTCTGCAATTCACTACAAAAAATTATCTCTGATAATCGGGGATTGCCGCAGTCCTGCTGAATATCTATAAGCAACGACGTTCATATACTTATAATGAATAATCCGGGATTAAACTTTTCTACATAGTATTTTGTTACTTTCTCTGTTGTTGAGATTCTTCCAATAGCAACTGTGTTCATCAGTCATTTCATTAACGTTTCCAATTCGTATTATACTAGTCACAAAGCCCGTCAAAAATAACGGGTTTAACGGACTGTTCTGGCAATTGATTTCTTTTTAGTTACTTACCTAAATAGAATTTATATAAAATAAAGTTCAATATGCTGTAATTTCTCGTCCCTTGTGATGTAGAAAAAAGTTTCAGTTGTCAATTTGGTCCAGTTTGCTTTTCAGCCTAACTACAATCTTCACTAATATATAATATAGCCGGTAGAAAATCAAAGCTTCATTCACACGCGAATTTATACATTCCCTGTATCGCATGTCAATGTCATCATGCATCGATACCGATCATGCATCATGCGATACAAGCTTGATCCAAAATCTTCACAGTTTCTTATTGTCTATGATGAACATCGATGTTTTAACGCCTGGCACTGCTTACATCCGGCTGAAATAATGACCCCAGTGAAAACGAAGGATGCTAAATATAAATCTTAACAACTTATGTTTGTCACGTAATATTAGTTTCAATTGTGACTTAGTTTGCATAGATCGCGAACAATTTGAACTTCTTTCATTCAAACCAAGTAATGATGTCACTAAAAAAAAAAAAATTGAAAAAAGCTACTAATAATCAATATGACAATTTAAACAAAATTCATACTTTTCTTTCAGTGTTGTAACAATTCATTTCTTAGCAATCGTTGAAATAAATTGAATTGTTATAAAATAAATGCAACTCCTATTGCCCGGCGCTGTAACGAAAGGTTTCGGTTACCATCCAGGTCCAGGTTCCATTTTAAAACTAACCACATACAGGAGTAGTTTACATCGTGATTATGACATCAAAACGTGACATAGTGCTTATGAAACCTGCTTAAATAACTGATAATAGCTAAATTCAACTTTATTTTGGTCCAGGCTGAATTTCAACCTAACCACAATCTCGGCTAATACTGCCGCTACAAAATCAAAGCTTCAATCGCACGCTCATTGATGGTGATGTCATGTATCGCGACATAAGTATAAAATAAGATGTTGTAAGAAGTGAATTATAAACGCAGTAATATATTCATATCCTATCAAGAAACGTTGCAAGCGTTTTTACAGTTGTTGCCGTAAAGATGCTATCTTTGACGTGACAATTTGAAGTAATTAGAGGTTTCGTGTTGTGTTAATTCGTAATTTTCATGTTGCTTCACGTCTAACGTAAGTTGCATTTTGCTTTCATGTACACTTTTTCTTAAAAGTTATGACCATAGGAACGTATGTGGTAAATTTCAAACGAATAGCACAATTCTTTGGGCCTCGTTCTTATTTTACCATAGCCAATAATATCACAAAACGAACGTGTGCAACAGTTTTCCGACCAAAACGACAATTCATTGATGAGACACAGTGATTACGCAACAACCTAAATTTGATCAAAAACCTTCAACAAAAAAGATACGTAAAAAACAAAAAATCTCCAATGTGATTCAGACCGATATTACAACGTTCGAATAGCTGACATAGTTACACATTGCGAAAATAATGGCCTCAGTAATATTACTCAGTGAATGCAAAGAAGATTAAAAATAAATCTGATAAACTTGTATTATTAATTGTAGTGTAGGCTGCATAATTCGAGATCAGTGGGCAACTATTTCCGTTCAAACGAATTAATAATTTCAATAATAGGGCACAGTTAAATTATTTTGAAAAAAAAGCTAAATTGTTCATGCCCACTGCCGTAGCGTCAAATGCCAGTTGTAATTCTGATCCATCCTAAGTAATACTCTAACCAAACATTTCTCAACACTGATGCTCGAAATACAAAGCATTTATCTTACATATCTGTGGACAAAGATTTTAAGGAATACTTTTATATATCAAAAGATTATTACGCAAATATAGCATCTAATGATTGATGTGTCGATTTTAACGCAATACATACTTTTATTTCAGTGTTCTGTGAGTTAATTTATACACTGATGCTTGGAAATGTTATTAAATAACGCGCATTCCCAAGAATATCATCGTAAAGCGTGACGTCATAGCGCGACGTCATAGATTGATGTCATAGCGTGACATGCTACATCTAGCGTATTATACTAATAGATTCTGGAACGTAATCTTTAAGACGTTTCTTGAGCACCGTAGTTAAAATGACTCCGATGCTTCTTTTTGTGATCCACGATGTCTTGCATGAAATCGTTTTCTTGACGTGTAGATGATGATATTTCAAACTGAGAAACATGAAATTGCATGAAAATTTAAAAATTAAAAAAATAAATAACGTCTTACAGCACTGTGTAAATTAATTTATCCACAATGTATAGAATAATTTATTGCTCGAGTAATTCTCAGCATTTGAACGTGAAGTTTGAAAAAGTTCTGGGTTAACTTATGACACTGAAAAGTATTTAATTTTCAAGATGGTTGCTAATTTCTTTTGATTTTTTTCTTATGCTGAAATGCATTTTACCAATTTTGATAATTCGATTAGCCTTATTTTGAGATTCTTTGTACACTACGAATTTCATTTTCAGCTTCCCTTTACATACAGTTAAAGCGGAAGGATGCGTTGATTGTTTGGTCAATGATAACATATCGAGTTTTCGATTGGCTTTTTTTTTATTAATTTGGTTTTTACAGCAAATTTCAATTATAAAGTGTGGTACTCATTTATAACATTGTCTTCAGTGCGTAGTAGTTGCAGGTTGCATTGTCAACCATACTTTATAAGAAATTTTCGTACTTTATTTTTTGACGGCATAATTTATCTCAAAGAAAAATCATATGGAAATAATTTATTTCCGGTAAAATAAACAATTTATATGAGAACTGAGTATTTCCCGACGTGCAGCTGCGAAAAATTCTTCTCGGATGTTCAATTGGGTAACTTATCGGGCAGAACGCCAGAGAAGAATTTTTAGTAAACTAATTACGTGGAAGAGTATTTCGTTCTATAAATTATTTCCAAACGACTTACTGTATTAGTGGCTACCAGAAAATGCACTGTCCATTTTTCACTGAAGGAGTATTGAATGCAAAATGACAGGAAGAGAAAAACAAAGCGATCTTAAATTTAATTGAAAACGAGTTGTTCTTTCATTTATAAATCTTAATTTAGAATGTGGTACATGTTGTAACATTCTGAATGTAAACCAAAAATTAGCAGCTGGTTTCTTAAACACGAAAAAATATCTATTTACGTAATTTAATAAATACGTAAATTCAAAAATACTTTTTTACTTTCATTTACGTATTTATTTTACTCTTCCAAAAATTAGTTGGCAACTGAAGTTGTAGGTCTACTCACTATCGCTTACAAAAGGTCTAGCATAGTACATAGTGTAGTGTGCAGAGTGATTTGGTTGGTATCTTGACGGGTTAAAGCACCCACTTTTTTTTTTTTTTTTTTTTTTTTTTTTTTTTTTTTTTTTTTTTTTTTTTTTTTTTTGTGAAGCACACTGTACGTCCAGCCACAGGAGACGCTCTGACACGGCAGCCCATCCGTGTGAGATAACTTTTTCCCTCAGTGTCGTCCTGTGTTTCTTGGGGTTGTCTTTTATACTTAACTAGCAGGTGTTATTGAGGTAGGAAGTGTCGGAATCGACATGTGAGCCGCCTTAAAAGTCGGGCCAGAAAAAGAATGTCAAACCATAAGGTTCAAAAGAAATGGAAGTATCAAAGTGAAGAAAGTACATTCCAAATAACAAAAAAGGGGACGCTCGAATGAAGTTAGTTCAAACAACACCGCATCGCCCATCGAAATAACCGACACCCCATTGATAGCAAAACCGATTAGTTTTGTTTACTTTTTGGCGGTTTGGTGGTTTAAAATGGGGGAAAATTCCGATCCTCTATGCCGAAACGTTTGATAGGTTTTTCGGTGTTTAATAAATCTTGCTGTTCAGTCCTGTCGCGGAAGCCATGATAGGCTGCTGCTTGAAGTAACAACTCCTATTAATAACTTTCCACTTGTGTTTATTTTCCCATGTGCTCTATAACAACATTACACAACAAAGACATCATCTCGATCCAAAGATACTAAGTACAAACATACACAAATGTTGCAGCGATTAAACTGACACTCCCAAAAACTATTGACTGACAAGTGACAACTCTCTTTCCGACTAGCTTGCAATCAACTTCTCGTCTCTGCCGCTTGTTTATATAGACGCTACAGAAAATTCGATATTTCCCGAACGGTTACAATGCAGCTAACAATCAAAACCACATTGAAACAATAAGAATTATTACAAAATCATTATGAAACACACGGAAATGAAAATTAAAGATAGTTTGCTGGTATTTACACACAAAATTATCTACATAAACCAGTCCAAATCATTGAGAAATGTCCTCTAAACATCGTGGCTCACGTCAACATTTACAATTATAAATTTTTAATCATTGCTCCATGCATAATACTGTGCTTGAACACATTGCATAACATTTCACATAGTTTATCTCCATAAAATAATGTTCATTTACACGAAATTCACAATTAATCACATGAAAAACATACAAAACCATAATTAATCAACTCTCAGCTTTCTATACATAATTCTCAAAATACAATTGATTCCCCCCCCCCCCTCCCAAATATCTTTTTTCTTGATCCTCACTTTCAGATTCATCAGCACATCGTAAAATGTAGTTTGTGCCGTTCTAATATACCCGTAATATTTCGTTTCATCATATATGAGATACTGGACCTCCCAACTGTTACCAATTTTTGAATATTTGTTCCGTGAAACAACCACGTGAAAACGTTAAGGGATACTAAAGTATTAGTATGAAGACGCCTGTCACACGGCATGTGTCCGACATGTGTGGACAGGAGGCTAGCGAGCCGTCAGTCATCCGACTGTCGGTGTGGTGACGTGTCGGTTACCACAAGCCGTCTAAAGTATTTAGTTTTTCAGATGGAAATCTGGGGCCATCCGATCGTCTCAGCTTTTGCCAAAATGATTAAGGAAACCCACGTAAAAACGTCGTTCAGAACAGCCAGTACGCCAGGTGTTGGTTTTGAACCTGCTGGGTCGTGTGGACAATGCAGAGGCAGTGTAGAGATTTGCACATTAGCGACACGAGGGAGAGCGGCAGCTTTTAAAGTGGGTGTAAACAGAGCACACTGGAGGAAGAGACACGGGGAGGGGAGACCGGATATTGCGGCACCGCGTCCCTTTCACGTGTGCCGGCCCACACACGCACCTGAAACATAAAAGCGACTCGCGGATACTAATAAACCACTCCACCAACACAAACACTCGCGCCTGTATTTTGTATCAGATATTTAATAAAAATACGAGCCGTGTCGGGGTCGTCGTGTGTTTTTGTTTGAGTGAAGTGATATGTATCTCTCTCTGGAATACACTGGCTGGATAAAACGACCGCTTGCAGCTTCTGCGGACAGGATTCTATTAATAGACCACCCGGGTTCTACGTTAGAATTCCTTTCCGAATGATGTTTTTGATCTATAGTGAGCATTTCAAAAAACAACATTCATTGTTTAGTGCAAATACGCAGTTTCGGCATTATTACCAAAGCAAACAATGTGAATCTCTGTACTTCTGTTTTTGCACCATGTTACATAAGCTCTACTCAAATCTTAGTATCATGTTCCCTACGCGCATTGTCATTATACTTCCAGCAAAGAATATAACCAATAGATTCGTCAACAACAAACAAAACTTCCCAGAGACGCAGTATATTATTTGGTGCAAATAATATCTTTTTGTTTTTACTTACGGATTTACATCTCGAGCGGGGAGAGGATGAGTGCATAGGATTCGGCCACAATCTTTTAAAGGAACCGATACGGCATTCACCAGTAGTAATTTCTTCAAAGCGTGGAAACCGAAAAACAATAACGGGATAGCGAAGAACTCTGTTGTTCCTGAGATAAATTTACACTACACCAGGCCCGCCGCTAGCTGTTAGAGCGCCCGCGTGCAATACCGATTATGCCGCCCCCTGTCTAACTGCAGCCAGTGGTGGGTCTAGGAATTTTCCGAACCGGGTCAAAAAACTGAGATTGCCACCCCTTCGAACACTATTTGACGCCCCCATTGCTGCCATCCCGAGTGTCGCCGGCCACCCGAAGCAGCTGCCGAATTTAAAAAAAAAAAAAAGTCATCCGCTACATAATACGCTGCAACAAATTTCGTCGCGGCGACTGTAGATCACTCGTTTTGCCGCCCCTCTCGAAGTGCCGCTGCACGCCTTGCACGCCCGCTTATGGCGGTCCTGCACCACACTAACGACTAACAACATTCCATCCATTCCATACCTATCAAATCCTTTATTAAATTTAAATACTCGCCGCCAAACCTTTACACAGTATGCTAAATAAAAGGAATCCCGTGGGGAAATTTCACGAATGATACACTCTACAATAAATATCGAGGTTGGCGGTCCGATGAAAGAAGAAACGGCACATTTGAAACAATAGTTTATTTCGCAACTGAAACGAGAGAGTAGAAAAACACTTAACGCTTAGGAAACAATTAGAAATGTTTCCCCAACAGAAACAAAAATATGTAAAAAGCTGCTCACTCTAGAAAACACACACAGTTCATCAATATCTCTGCGACTTGTGGAGCTAGTGGTAACGCGATCACTCCTTATCTAGTCTAACAACTTGAATCTGAACTACTGCATATCCGTAACCTCGAGTGTTCATAATTTTGCCACATACCAGTTACATCTCGAAAAGTTCCTTTGTTAATTAATGATGTTACCAAGGGGTGAACTTTAAAATGACACCTCATCTATCGATTTTGGCTAAGTATGAAGGGAGAAAAATGGCTCGTCACAAAACAACACCTTTTTGAAATAATATGCAGTAAATGATTTCAGTCACTATAAGCTCCTGAGTATTTTGTTGCGATAACTTTCGTTCCTCAGCTTGCTCGGTTACATAAGGCAACGAGAAGCCTGGCTGTTTGACCGATATAGTTCGGTAATTATTCAGCATTTAAAAACTGGTTACGAAGATAGAAAAATTGTCTTCTTGCGAAAAATGTATACCATTTAAGTATTTTAACTAATGATAGCCATAGAATGTTATGCTGAATTATACAAGTTTTTTTCAGACATGGAGCAAGTGCTTTTCCATTGCTGCTCAATGTTTCTTGGAGAGTATTGTATATAAGCTGACAATGAGATATGAGTGCTAAGCATTGTTTATGTATCTGTAACATTCGGTTTCTTCGGCAATTCTTGGGGATCATGACATCGTTAGCCTAAATAACTAAGGGGAACCACTCATTAAGCGTTGCAAGGTTATTATTGGTTAATGAGCAGATGGTAGGCCTACTATCATTTTGCCGATAGTTACAGTGTATCTTACATTCTGGTTATGCCCTCCAGAAAAATAAACTCCAATCAAAAGTGAAACATTGTAAACCAATAAAAAAATCTTGTCACTTGATTTAACCCGAGAAACACAAAATTAAGGAAAGACTTATTTATTTTTCTGGTTTTGTTTTTTGCTAGATAGGGCCACAGTCACCGCAACACAGCGGCCACCAGTTTGAATCATGAGGGAAAGCGACTGTGTCCTACCCGAATTTAGAACTGGATTTCTGAGATCCGGAACGTTTAACGTATAGGAAGAATTAAATGATAAAATGGCGCCAATGCAACTGTATTTGTAGCTTTATTGCCGTACGGGTTTCGCCTCTCGTCGAGGCATCGTCAGTTTAAAATTTAGATTGGGTTTACAAATCTCTCTCTATAAAACGAAAACCGGATAAATTTGAAAAATAAAAACTCAGAAACTACTGAGCAGATTTCGATAGGGTTTTCACCGTTTTAAAGCTTAGAATCTCAATTCAGTTGTTTGGTATGTCTTATGATTCTACGTTACATAACGCTGGAGCATTGAATGAAATTCTCAACGTGTGTTGAAAAATACCAAACATGGAACCACTAGATGTGGCATACACCGCAACTACACTCCTGGAAATTGAAATAAGAACACATTGACGCCGGTGTGTAAGACCCACCATACTTGCTCCGGACACTACGAGAGGGCTGTACAAGCAATGATCAAACGCACGGCACAGCGGACACACCAGGAACAGCAGTGTTGGCCGTCGAAGGGCGCTAGCTGCGCAGCGGTTGGGCACCGCCGCAGTCAGTGTCAGCCAGTTTGCCGTGGCATACGGAGCTCCATCTCAGTCTTTAACACTGGTAGCATGCCGCGACAGCGTGTACGCGAACCGTATGTGCAGTTGACGGACTTTGAGCGAGGGCGTATAGTGGGAACGCGGGAGGCCGGGTGGACGTACCGCCGAATTGCTCAACATGTGGGGCGCGAGGTCTCCACAGTACATCGATGTTGTCTCAGTGGTCGGCGGAAGGTGCACGTGCCCGTCGACCTGGGTCCGGACAGCAGCGACGCACGGACGCACGCCAAGACCGTCGCATCCTACGCAGTGCCGTAGGGGACCGCACCGCCACTTCCCGGCATTATTAGGGACACTGTTGCTCCTGGGGTATCAGAGAGGACCATTCGCAACCGTCTCCATGAAGCTGGGCTACGGTCCCGCGCACCGTTAGGTCGTCTTCCGCTCACGCCCCAACATCGTGCAACCCGCCTCCAGTGTTGTCGCGACAGGTGTGTATGGAGGGACGAATGGAGACGTGTCGTCTTCAGTGATGAGAGTCGCTTCTGCCTTGGTGCCAATGATGGTGGTATTCGTGTTTGGCGCCGTGCAGGTGAGCGCCACAATCAGGACTGCATACGACCGAGGCGCACAGGGCCAACACCCGGCATCATGGTGTGGGGAGTGATCTCCTACACTGCCCGTACACCTCTGGTGATCGTCGAGGGGACACTGAACAGTGCACGGTACATTCAAACCGTCATCGAACCCATCGTTCTACCATTCCTAGACCGGCAAGGGAACATGCTGTTCCAACAGGACAATGCACGTCCACATGTATCCCGTGCCACCCAACGTGCTCTAGAAGGTGTAAGTCAACTACCCTGGCCAACGAGATCTCCGGATCTATCCCCCATTGAGCATGTTTGGGACTGGATGAAACGTCGTCTCACGCGTTCTGCACGTCCAGCACGAACGCTGGTTCAGCTGAGGCGCCAGGTGGAAATGGCTTGGCATGCCGTTCCACAGGACTACATCCAGCACCTCTACGATCGTCTCCATGGGAGAATTGCAGCCTGCATTGCTGCGAAAGGAGGATATACACGGTACTAGTGCCGACATTGTGCATGCTCTGTTGCCTGTGTCTATGTGCCTATGGTTCTGTCTGTGTGATCATGTGTTGTATCTGACCCCAGGAATGTGTATATAAAGTTTCCCATTCCTGGGACAATGAATTCACGGTGTTCTTATTTCAATTTCCAGGAGTGTACAATGACTCTGACCATAGCCTATAATGAAAGCATCAAAAGCAGTTCATAGTAATACCTATTATGCATCCTCCACGCTAAACAAAACTTAGAATATTCTTTCCTTTAATTGGGGAGATTTAGTTTTTAAACGATGTAGATCGCCGTATTGAATGCGAGAAATTAATAAAGAAAAAGCAACCGAGATTTTGTTTAACGACGATATCTGGCAGTAAAACTAGAATGTCTCTTGCCATCAGCATTATCTGCGATATTATTATTCTGGATTCACTTTTGATATTTGTATAAAAGGCTGAACCCGCGGAATTAAAATATTTGGCGTTTCGTGTAAAAAGTTTATTCACTTCGCAATTGAATCAAAAGTGAGTTTCTAGCATTATCTAGCATTGTTTAGTAATGTAGTAAAAAAGTTTCTTAACCATGCTGTCGCAATTTATTACTCACTGAGTAATTTATTATTGACACTGTGAAAGCTCATTCAAAATTGACTCAGAACTTGTCTGGTAATTCTACAGTATTCGTAAAATAAACGTGTTGTAACGTTTTAAGACATGTCTTAAATTTTAACTTTGACCTCAAGCTTTCAAATTCTGAAAATTCATTGAAAATCTGGGAGATTCTACGATATTCGAGCCAGGAAAAATTTGGCAAACGCCATATTTGCTCATGAATTCTTCTTTAACTCGACGAGACAAATTGAAAATAAAGAATACACTCTTCTGATACCTCTCTTAGTTCTCGAGATATCGTACATCAAAATTGAGTTGGTTTCATTCTAGACCAGAAAAAAATATGCACTAGGAATTACACGTGAACATGACGAAAATGTGTGTTTTTTTTCTTTAGTTGTGGTAGTTAAGGTTGAAATACGGCCTGGATCAGATGAAAAACGTCACCAAACGCACAAGGAATAGTGTACGTGTAAATAAACTTCAATCCATCCCTTTCTTGGTAGGGGGCGGGTGAATCTAGGTTTGCTGTAATTCCAAAAATGGTTGGCGCGAATTTTATAAAACTTTGTACACATGTTTCTCATTGCTTGAATAAAAATAGCCAACTATACCGGGCAACGCCGGGAACTCTGCTAGTTTATTATATGATGTTTGACATAATTCTAAATTGATACATTTTCTGATTATTTACACTTTCTATTTACAATAGTGGTTTTCAGGTTGGTTACCACCCATCTCTGCTTTTTCTCCAAAGCATGTTTCCATTACAGCCATTTGTCTTTGCTGCTGTGTACAGGATGTAAAATTGCGTCTACTGCAACTCACTTGTTTTCGGTGGACATCTTGTTTTCTTAATGTCGAAGGTGGTGGTGCGCTGACAATGCCAGTTTTGAAATTACGTGGATGATTGATGTTTTGTTATTTTGTTTCCAATTTTTCGGAAGTGTGTGAGTGCATGTATCTGTTAGGATTATTTCTTTACTATGGCGTTATTGTACATTTACCAGTTTGAACAGTGTTTAGTTTGTTAAGTTTATGTGGTCATTCAGAACCTCCTTGCCATTCTTTATTGCTTTTTGTATTTGGTAGTTTTTTTTTTTGTAGAGTGAGGGTATTGTATCTGTGATTGTTGATTGTCAGTACGGTATATGCATGTCTGTGTTAATGACTATTGTGGAGTGGTTGCTGTACTTAAGTACCCTCACGTGTTGTTGGTGGACTTTTTTTTTTTTTGTCCTTCATGAATTTCAAAACATCACGGGAGATTTTCGTCCATCTCCCCTCCCCACTCCCCATTGGTTAGATATCCTCGTCATGGACAGGTTCGTGGATTTAAGACTCGCTTCGCTTCGTGTAGCTACTAATGCTACTCACGATAATTCTTAACCCAGTTTCATGATTATTCCTGCTTACTTCAGTCGTGTTGTTGGGCGTGTTTGTATCATAGTTTAGCACACAAAGTACGCTAGTCTGGGCAGTAGAATCACGTTATAAAAATGGCTTTTTTTATCCTAAATTTAATTTTTTGTTAACTTTTTTTAAAATAAAAATCAAGCCTTTGGCCACTGCGACCATTTAGTCAATTCCAATTTATTTATGTTGTTCTTTTATACCATACTTTGCGCATTGTGCTACACTGTAATGCCGATAACGTAACTCGAAGATAACACTTAATTAAAACCATCCACGTCCGAGGCCGGACTCGAACCAGCGACCTTTACAATATGAAGCCAGCGTGCAAGCCCCTACACTACCAGGGCTTGCTACATCAGATCTTCAATACGGATACAAACGAAATTGTGCTCAAGACTGAACCCCTTTCCCTCCTATCAGGAACATCCACTCTTTTCTCCTCGTTTGGATGTTTGAGGTAGTTTAAAATTGTATCAGTGTCGCCGTGCGTCTGTTAATCGAGTACGTTATCTTCTTGTGTACACTACAACCGAAGGTTGCAGCATACAGACCGACAGTTATCTTTGCCTTCTGTCGGTTCGGCGAGTGTGTTTTATCTCTGGTCACCTCTCAAGTCTGTGCGAGACGCAGGTCGGCGGTAGTTACAGACGGTTTACTGCCCTTCTCGGAAGTGTCTCTGTGCTGAAGAGAGCTTCCCAAACTGCCAGCCCGGGCGGTTTTTTTACGACGAGCCGCGTGATCAGAAAGACGTCCGCCGGGAGCGGCCCTGGACGCGCCCGCTCAACATTTGGCCAACACATGCTACCGCCAAAACAGCTCTCACTGTACACTGGTCCCCTCAACTGAACAGCGAAAACAAGTAGCGAATGAAATACCTTCACGCGAACAAAGATTCGAACAACCATCAAGGCTCTACCGAACAAACACTTTGTCACTATTCATTCATAGAATAACACTACAAACCTCTAATACAATAACAGAAAACAACGGGATTACGATTGAATTCTTTGTTCCATCATACGTGTATTTAAAGGCGACGAGAAACCTTCTTAGGAGTGAAAACTCTTCAAAAGCTACGACGGAGATGAAGCATTGTCTATGGTACAGTAGTCATCTTCCGCAGGATCAAGCAACTCTGTCAAAGATCATAGGTTCTGTGCAACTAACAGGCAGTCACGTATTCACTCACTGCTTTCTGCGAAAGTAGCCACTACGTTATTTAACACCATACTCTCTTGAGAAGAGCGGTTATTGCGGCTACGCTTAATAGAATTGCACTTTCTCTCAAATCATAGATGGAATTATTACATTCAGCGTGCAGTTCGCCATGTTGGACCACAAGGTACCGTTACGTATTCGTGTAAGTGTTCCCTTAATCTGGCACCTTTCCGACAGCCGTTATCATCATTCCGGACAGATTCCAGTCTACGGGTGGGTTCGCCGGGAACATGGTTCTCTTTACCACCTTCTGTCCTACTGTTCCTCCTCTTCCTTTACTGTCCATCTCACTCCTGTATTCCACGAGCCTCTTCCCTTTTCAGTCCGGATTATAAATTTTCTTCTGTATCCTTTCGTCGTTCATTCTCTTTATGTGTCCATACCGCTGGAGTCTTGTTCTATCATATCTTCTTTGTTTCCCTTACATGCTCATTACTAAACTCGACCAGTCTAGTTGCTCCAATACTACTACACCTAAGAAACTTCATTTCAGTGGCCTGAATTGTGCTGATATCCGTTTCTTTAATCACTCACTCTTCGTGGCAGCTCCCTGATCCATTTTAGGCCTCTGTAATAGTTATAAATCCTAGTGCTCTTTGCATATTTTATTTATTTCTCCTGTTTTCCTCGATCACTTTCAACATTCTTCATAAATATTTACTATCTCTTAGTCATCCATATTATTTCAATTCCCAGCATATACTTCGTACAAATATTTTTTATTTCTATCACTTGTTTCTTGTTTAAACGTTTTTTGAAAATCTTCCTTGCTGCAGTAGAGTTGTATATGTGTTGTTCTCAGTCTTGCCCAAGATTCACTTATTTAGGGTTCGAATAATAAACAGAACGGATGTAATACGAAATTTAAAACTTTTCTTGTTGACTAAGTCGGTCTTGCAGCGGGCAATACAACGGATGGAAGATTAACAAACTGTAGTACAGTGATAATCATTTTCCCCTTTCTAAGCAGTTTGTTTGCGACCAGCATTACTTATAATGGTTTACCAAGTTTTGTATAACTTATTTTGATAGTAGTTCACAAAATCCATTACTCTCAAGTAGTTAGTTTCATTTTGCTTACTGCTTAAGCTTTGTGCCACTGTCAAACAGAAACGAGCAAATTAGCTTATGCCGTGGATTTATGAGTTCTGTCCGTCAGACAATGTCACTGTCAAGCAATTTTTAATACTGGTATAAAACTATTAATATCTACTTTACATCATTGCCTTACCATCTGTTCCTCTATATCCTTTCAGCTAAATTTTTTAATGCGGTTCTTGTGTAAATAACAATTTATACGTGTTGAAAACGGCGTTGATTTTCTAGAGGACGCCGAGGTTTTTCGTTATAGAGTTATTCTGCGAGTCACTTACTCTCCGACAAAGTTTCGTGTCGGACATTAAGGCATGCAATCGTACGATATATTTTTTAACAGGTTTTTTTTTTTTTTTTTGTTTTGCTATCCTTCGTTGCGAGTGTCGGTGAAACCAACGTTACACAGGCTAATAAAATGACAAAAGAAATGTCGTAACAAAATAATGTTTATTGAAATTCGGCTGTCACTATCTATACAATTACGAAGTATCGAAACATAACTTATTGTAACGTGTCTGCAGTATTCACAATTCAAATAAAATTACTTCAAATTAAACATCTGACTGATTAGATCAGTTCACATGAAACGAAAGTAACTTAATTTCAGTGGCTCATCATCAATTAATGTGAAACTTTGTAAACAAGAATTTATTTAAAACTAAGCAACTAACGTATTACGTATCTGTGTACAATTTCGTGGACAGCTGATTTCTTCAGAGAATCTGATACTCTGATCAATCATTAGGATATGTACTCATATTTTAGTGACAACAATAGATAAAGCAGTACCAATTAAACCATGTTATAAAACCATATCCTTAGACTTCTAGTAGCAATTTTTATAAATGCTGTTTTTATTCCAAAGATATATATATATATATATATATATATATATATATATATTTGCGAACGTACCCTATCAGATCATAAAGCCTTGATTCTAAAAATGGTTTTGATTAAAAAAAAATTATCCAATGTAGTTACAACAAGGAATTTTCAGTTGTTGAGGGCGATGGGAGAAGTTCAAGTGTTGCCATCTGTCTGCAATTTGTGTAACTTATTTTCTATGAAATATTTATTTTCGTTTGATAAATATGTGGTTTACGATGTGGAGACTGGGGAGCATCTCTGCGTTGGCCTAGGTGGAAGCGGAAAACAGCCTATAAACCACAGTCAGGACGGCAGGTACGCGGGCTCCAGGACTCGATCCTCGTCCCGTTGCATCTCTTCTATCCAGTTTTATGGCGCCTTAACTCGCACAGGATTTGGGTCTACGGTGATCGTGCAACTGACGCAATATTAACTCAGTCAAAAGACTGAATTCCAAGTTTGTCTATCAGTAACTCAAAGATCGTTTCTAAACACTCCGTCTCCTAGGTTGGGAATGAGACGGATTTCCTGTATCTTGTTGCCAGCATGGTCGCTTATAGAAAAGTGTTAACAGTTCTACGCCAGACAGCCCATTACTCCCAACAGAGTACACTGATACTTATTTGAAAGCAGAACAAGTGAGTCTAGAAGAATTTCTGTCACTTTTCTACCAAATTTACAGCTCCAGTTTATGATCGTTAATATGATGTTTTGTATGAACAAAACATCAGTTCTGTTTAATGACGGCGTTTCTTAAAAAGGATGTGAACAACACCGACAGAGCTTATTTTGTGTGTCGGATAGTAAACTGATCATGTTTCAGGAGGGTACGGAAATGGGCTGGGGCCCTTTTGGTGACCCCAGCTAGCCATCAGCGTAAGGTTGATGGACGAACTGCGTCTGGTAAAAGCCCTTTCCAGGCGCTGCATGTCTCCATTGTTCACATCGGAATAGGGCTGATCTACCGCATATTTCTTCCTTTGCTAAGCTTACCCTGGTACATGTATCACCACTGAAGGTTCGTCGGGTAGTTAGACTGCAACACGACTGAACTCCAGCACACTTTGGTGCAAATGTTCGACACCTTCTCAATGACATGTCCAAATAGAGGCATTGACAGAGGAGGCCAGTTGCATGGCCACCACGACAGCCAGATTTTATACCTCTCGTTTATTTCGTGTGGGGAGAGTATGAAGATTTTGGCGTCCGATATTCGTGTGACCTAAAAAGGCGACCTTTTCGCACGAATCAACGTAGAGGCTGACATACTGGGCATATGGCTAGGGATTGCAATCCAGCAATGCGGGATCCCGCAGAAATTTGCTGGGATCCTCGATCTGCAAAATGGTACGACTACGTGTGTCAGTCCGCGAGGTGTTACCGCCTAGTCACGTCGTCGCTTTCCAGCCATACTCAGGCTCGACGGATTACATTGCCCGCACTCTTCCAAATGACATGTGTGTTTTGGTCGTTCATCGTGATTTGTAAGTGAATGGATTAATTTTTACGCTTGTATCGGAACTTACCTATGTTATTGCTATACACATTACTATAATCTGAATTATTTTACCTATTTCTAACTATTTACCAAGATTATAGTGGGTCAAGTATTAATTCTCGTAAAATTGTGACTTAATGATATAAAGTCTAAAATTTTTAATCAATCAATATATTAACCTCTTCAAATAACCCGATATTATAAGATCACCAATCCTGTTGGTTCAATTGATTGCGGCACCGTGACGCTTAGCTGGATAGTTTGCTCATGATGGAAGAAATTGTCGTCATAATTTGGCCGCTAGGTAGGGTAGATGGTAGCGCACAATGTTAGTCATGATAGTGTTCACCAAAGTTCTAGGTTAAATCCTAAAGCTCTCCGCAGGGCGTAAGGAGTTTACAATTGATGGTGATTCTTCTATTGGCTGGGAACGTTATGCTTTGTGGACACTTCAGATGAGTGTACCTGAATGGGCCAGCAACTGGTTTCACCTTTTCCGTTCTTACTTCTTTCATTCATTCTTAGCAACAGCAAACACATTACAGTGAGCATACATACATCACAGGTATCAACAGAAAACAATAAACACGTAAGTACGCCTGTATCCTCGAAAAGGCAAAGGGAAATCAACATAGTTTAAATTTCTCAAGAAAAAAACACACACCAATCTAACGTTTAAGGAGAAAAAGAAGATTGAATTAAATGAATCTAAATATAATATTCGGAATTACTATAACTACTTTAGTGTATCTGCTTGCACGGGTGTACTAAACAATTGTATCTTCAACTATTATTGTTATGTTGCACACTGCGCGAAGTGGGAAGACCTTTCCTGGCCGCTGCCTATATACGCAGTTGATTGAGAAGTGGGAGACAAAACAATCAATATTATTTAATTATTAAGATCTTTCTTCCAAACAGTGATTGCCTGATTTACAAACTGTTTTCTTTTTTTAGACTCAATTTGATGTACTATTTTTATTTTGGTATATTACACACAAATACCAACTAATATGATTGATTGCTTAGTAGATGCAAAAATTATTTTTCAAACTGAAAGACTGAAGACTGGATACTAGTCGTATTTGATTATTTACTAAACTACTAGAATTATATTTAGAAACAAAAATGTATAAGCACAGAGTTCATTTAATGCGTAAGCGATTAATTTATGATTATAGTTACTAAACTATACTTAGGAGAGGCTTGACATATATAAATTAATGTCATTTTGTTAGCTACAGTACTGTTAAGCGCAGATTTTTATACTTTAAAATTAAAATCGATTTATTAATAAGTTAAATAGACGTTTATTTTTCAATTCTGAAAACAGAAGAGGATTACAATCCTTACACATGGCTGCACGTATTTGCGTACGTGCTTGAATATCTACATTGCCGTTATAGATCCTGTACTGAAGTATGAGGTCAGTGTTTTGAACCTCTTTATTAATTTGCTGCACTGATTCTCTTGTTAGGGTTCTCGGTTAAACTTAGAACGCACACCCAATCTCAAATTTCCGCGTCCTAGAAAGTACAAACCACGCTTTTATGGGCTTGGATACTTTATTTATAGATGATAAATTTACCGTCCCGCGCAACATACAAAGCGTTGTTGGTTTCGTTTTTAATCACCCCGTATGAACGAGCGTTGTGGGTGAGTACTAACGCTCTGGCCTCGCATTCGGAAGGACGGGGGTTGGAATCCCTGTACGGCCATCCATATTTCGGTTCTCCATGGTTTCCCGAAATCACTTCAGCCGAATGTTGGGGCGTTTTCTTCAAAAGTCATCGCCGAATTCCTACCTGTCCCTTTCCTCCAGTTTTTTCCCGACACTAATGATCTCGACGTCGACGAGGCGGAAAGCCATGAGACAAAAAATTAAAAAGATGCAGACGTGTTTTTCACAATTTGAAACCATGAGACGTAAAATATGAGACATTCATCATCACATTTACTAAATTGGGGATGGAGCAAAAATTTAAAAAAACTGACCCAAACATGAACTAAGAAATACAAGTGACACTATCCTGACTTCATCTGTCGGTTCTTTATATAAGTCTCTGGCATTTATTCTTTTGTCCGTAATGTACCAAACCTGCCGAGTTAGTGCATACAAAGTCTCTTAACAGCGAGGTCTTTAGAGACGGGATGAGGAAGTTATAACTGGTCTGCATAAGTTACAAGTCGAGGACAGAATTAGCTTTTTTCCTATTTTGTTTAGTGGGCGTCCATTAATTACGTGAGATAAAATAGGGGGGGCTCCGGAAATCTCACGTGAAGTTTTGAAATTCTTGTAGAGCTAAAAAAAAAGTCTATAAATGACATGAAAGTCGATTTTAGGGGTGGTAAAAACCGACTTTAGGGAGGGTATAACCGCTCTTGGGAGCACGAGACCTAGTAAAAATAGTAATTTTACAGGGGGAGGAGTCCGATCAAATCTCACGAGGGGGGGGGGGGAATTCCTGAAAAACACCTCACGTAATTAATGGATGCCCCCTTATAGCTTTAAGCCACGTCGATGTCATTAGAGGCTGGAAAGGAGTGTGGACAAGGAACGGGAGGGAATTCGGCAATGCCTCTTCAAGGAACCATTCCGGCATTCGCCTGGAGTGATTTCGGGACACCATAGAAAAACCAAAATCCGGATTGCAAGAATGCGAGGCCAGAGTGTTACCGCTCACCCTCCACGCTTGGTTATAGAATTAGTGACACCTTCCCTGGTAAACGTGAACAGAGTGGACGGCAATAGCTTGTTTGTGAATGAAACAAATCTCTAGTAGATACGTGGTTGCTTATCGACGCAGTTGCAACGCGTGGTATTGCATTACGACCGGCGCCTGTGTGTCGGGGTCAGTGCTGTCTTGTGAAAGTGTTATTAGATGGGTACAAGAGTCGGAGCTGTCAGGCTGACACCTGCGCTAAATGCAGCCCGTCCGCTCTGACCAATCTCACCTCGTCCGACTGTACAGCGGCAATTACCGTCACGCCAGCCCCGCGCACCGCACATTAACAAGCGGCCGGGCCCTTCAGCCGCAGCAGCGCACGTCACTCCGGCGGCCGCAGGCTGCCAGCTCAGCTGCCCCAGCCACCGAGCTCACTGCTATCACCGGAACCTGCTGTCACTTATACGTCTTGTTCCGCACAGTGGTCTTTGTTTTAACATGAGTAAGTCTCTAAGGTCGAGATCCCTACATCGACAAGCCGTCTCTTGGTTCGGGATGTATATCCCACTTCTGACGCCACTTTTAAATAGTCAGGCGGGTGGTTATTGATTAATTGATCTATTGGGCCTCTTTCTGACTGCCACCTCTTTTCTTGCTTGAAATCTATTCTTTCTTCATGATGAAGATTTATCGACTCTGATACCAAGTAATTTTGTATGACGCAGAATTTCCAACTTCGTTGATAGTCCTTTGAAAATTATTATTTTGGATGTTGGTTAGAATAGGTTCTTGTGGTCCGAGTGTTCGACCTGACACGGGTGGTATTGCGTTTTAAAGGAGCAGTTGTTCCATTAGAAAGATCCTGCCTATATATCCGGTAAAACACGAGATGCATACAATTATTCACGCAATCTGTTAGGACTCTACTCTAGCTTGTCTAAATTTACATAGCACTATCTACATGGAGAGAGAGTGAAGCTATCGTTATTAGCCACCTACTGCGTCTGCATAGTGCACTGTGTTCTTCACCACTACGGTTCGGATCTTTAGGAAAAGTAATATTTTTTCCTGCTTTCTTTTTGAGCTGAAATGCTGAAATAAACATTGATTCAACGTTTCTGTTTGTATTTAAATGTATTTTATATAGCCCATAAATGCATATTTGGGCCATTTTCCTAATTCTGGTCTTATTTCAACAATTTTTATGGTCATATGTTCATATTTTGAGGAAAATCTGGTAATTTTTTTAAAGAAGTTATAGATGAAAAGAAATTAAGATAATTATTCTTCAAAGAAATATACTCCTGTTATACATTGGAGAAAGAAACGAAACTAATTGTCACTAAATTGTTCAGAATTCACTAGTCAAGAATTAAAGTTAGAAATTATTGTCACTCTCTAAACGTTTATGTTCCGCTCGCGTCAATCAATGTCCCACTTGCGGCGGTATCGCGGGAGTTGAGTCCACTGCTGTGACCCACCAATGAGTTGAGAGGAATCAATTGTCTTCCTATGATTCAGTACGGCGAAACTGCTGATTAACGGGATACCCGTCCCTACCAAGGTCAGGTATTCCCCACATACCAGACTCTCCGTGTCGAAACAAGCACAAAGCCTTCAGCCACTCACGCACTGTCACCAATGCTTTTGAAAATAATCATGAACCAATGTGAAATCTGCAGTGGATCAGTGAGTATCACCATGCCGAAAACAAAACTTTCTGAAAGTGCAAAAGTTACGGAGCTACGTAAAGGAATTTGGAGAGGAGTATTTTAGCACAGAAATGTTGGTATCAGCCAACATCCCACTTAATAAAGTGAACAATGAGCATTTCAAATCGTTCTTGGAGAAATACACAACACAAACGATTCCAATCGAATCAACATTGAGGAAGAACTATTTACCGTCTTGTTATGAAAATGTATTGCAGAAAATCAAAACTAAGATAGGCACCAATAAGATCTGGGTATCAATGGATGAAAGTACTGATGCTTGTGGGAGATACGTTGTAAATGTTATCGTTGGAACTCTACTTTCTGACAGACCGGGTGATATTTTTTTACTGGACTGTGTAGCTCTTGAATCAGTAAACCACTCAGCAATTGCCGTCCGTTTCGACAACGCTATGAAACTGTTATGGATCGGTGAAGTTAAGCGAGAACATGTCTTACTATTTGCGACCGACTCTGCGCCGTACATGGTAAAGGCTGGGAAATGTCTGAAGATGTATCCTTCGATGGTGCATTTATCTTGTCTCGCTCATCGATTACATAGAGTTGCCGAGGAAGTAAGACTAAATTTCCCTGATGTTGATAGGTTAATATCAAATGTAAAAATGATTTTTGTTAAAGGTCCAATGACAGTGGCAAAATTTAAAGAAGACGCACCTTCCGTCCCTCTTCCACCACAACCAGTACTTACTCGTTGGGGCACATGGCTCGATGCAGTTAGCTATTACTGTGAATATTATGAAAACATAAAGAAAATTGTTTCTAATTTTGATAGCAGGGAAGCATCTTCCATAAAAATTGTCCAAGAACTCTTTTCCAGTAATTTGATCAGAAATTTGGCGTACATAAAATCAAGTTTTTCAGGCATCACAACTGCGATTTCGCGTCTTGAAGAAATTGGTCTAGAACTGAATGAAAGTTTGGCGGTCGTTAGAAGTGTGGAAACCGAAATAGGCCTAGCGGGGGGCAGTGTGGCTAGTTTGCTGAAAAACAAATTTGATAAAGTGGTGTATGGGAATAAGGGATATAAAACAATTTGTAAAATTAGTGAAATTTTACATGGTGGCGAATCTGTTTTGACTGAAGACGACACACAATTAAATTGCTGTGACCTGACT